>PITA01012342.1:0-34699 GCA_004023965.1 Spilogale gracilis | reverse complement strand
GAGAGAGAGGGAAAGGAGAGCGAGCCAGAAAGATAGCTTCAAGGTGAGCAAAATGCAGGAGAGGCAGAAATGCGAGCACAGCTGAGGCTTCTGGAAATTCGAGTCTTCTGAGAAACAGTCTTCCACCCGGCTCAGCAGAATCCAGAACTGCAGCGTGTGCCTCCTGGGGCCTGACTGTGCCCCCCTTCCTTGCCATGTGGCTGTCTAAAATACGCCGCGTGCCCCTCTTTGGTTCCTCTCGCTTCTGAGGGTGGGTGGACGGAGCCTTCATTTAACTTCCATCCCGAAGGGAGAGTCTCTGGCACAATCAGAGCCAGAAGAGGATTTGTGTGATGCCTACATGCACCCAGCCGGGGGCTGACAGCCGCCCACCGCCCATGTCCCCGTCCCCTCCCCGGAGAAGTCGCTGACAGTGGGGCTGTTGGCACGCAGCCGGCGCCGGGATGGGGGCGGCGGGGACAGGGAGGTGTCCTGTCCTACGATGTAGGCCATTCACTCCAGTGTCTTTGACACTTATTTGACTGCAATCCACAGTAAGAAATAGATTTGACGTAATCTAAAATACAAAGAGGCGGGCACACACAGCCCAAGTGAAAGGATTTCAGAAACCCTTGCCCAATGTGCTGTCTCTAATCTGTGCGATGCGTCCTGCTCTTTCCGACCATACCCCGCCGTACACGCTTTGCCACACTGAGCCATGTCAGGCTGTTTTGATTCTTTGTAAGTCAAGACCACCTCCCCTGAAGTCAATTTAAATGCTTGGGAGAGAATTAAGCTAACATGGACGGAGATTCCGAAGAAGAGCAGAACCCCAAGGATTTATTTATATGATGAGGGGAGACGTAATATGTTATATTCCGATACATTATCTTCCAGGTTTGTTTCTGCTCTCCCCTTGTCTTCCTGGGTCTCTGCCTTAAACTAAGAGAAGACAGTCCTTTGGACATGTCACCTGTGGCTTCTTGAACCGCTGTGCTCATTCTTACGGGAAATGTGAGGTTTAGGCTCAGAGAAATGAGATTGTGGCTCAACAGAGATTGCAGAAAGCAATTAATTAAAGAGCCTTTTGCCCGGCATGGCCATCCCGGTGCAGGACCTCCCCTGTGCACGTGGGGGCTGTCTGAGCTTTGACTGGGAACAGGGTGCATTTTGAGCTGATAAAGGAGAAGCGCCCCTTTCGGGCAGCATTTACAAACCTGCGTGGAAGGCAGCAAGGCTGACCACCTGCGATGAGCTCAGGCTGCTCGAGAGGCTTCAGATCTGTGAGGGAGTGATGCTGTGCCCCGCTCCTTCACACACGGCACACGGCACTGGCCAGCCACACTGCTTCTGTCCCCCATCTCAGAGCGGACTTCAGAATCCCCCCAAGACAAGCCGCTGGAAACCCCACCTGCCAATCTTAATCTAAAAGGTGGACGGAATCTACTTGAACCTCAAGCCTACTCAAAGGTAAGCATGAAGATTCCCAACCAAAGCTCAGGACCTGTGACAGACCGTGATATAAGTGAGTATTTTACTTTTCACTCTGGAGACTCCGGTGTTGGAAAGTTATGGCCAGGGTCTGCAATGTCTTTTTTTTTTTTTTTTTGTATTTTTTAAGAAGTAAAGAAAAAGATTGGATTACAGTAGACGTTTTGAGTGATAAAGGAAAGGACGCCTGCAAATATCACTGGCTTTTATGCAAAGTTATCTTGAAAATTTCGTGCAGCTCTCGCCTTCAATAATAAATTTGAAATCAAAGGAGGTTGGTGATTTTAATTTTGCCAAGTTCCAACCATGGAAAAAGTACTGCTTCATAATGAATGGAGAGACTTCTTTGCTGCCCTAAAGCAACTCACCAAGTACCTGTCAAGCATCTACTCCGGTTGGTTGGGTTAGCTGGGTCATATTAACGGTTTCTAGTCTCCTTTCCAGTGACTAAATGGAGTGGTTCATTAAAGCCTCTATGGAGTAGCAAGTCATTGCTATTTGGAGAGGGTGATAAAAAATGAGCTGTCATCTTAAAGAAAGGAAAGCGCAGGTGTTTGCTCACGTGTGTGCGAAAGTGGGGGTCAGCCAGGGGAGGGCACGCTGTTCGCCCAGAGATGTCCACCCGCAAGCTCGACCCCAACTCTGCTTAAGAGCGGTCACACTCACCAGCATGGTGAGCAGCTCATAGCGTTTCGGGAGGGGTCCCCACCCCCCATGATTCTGTTTCATCCATCCCAACCACTGATGCACCCAGAAATGATGTTCAACCGTGCATCTGGGCATCCTGGCTTGTAAATATGTCCCATTTCTCTGGAGAGTCCTGATGCATGTCCTCTGCACAAAATGCCCCGGGGCGCTTCCATCCCTCTCCTGGAGCACCAGATCCAGATTTCGTAGTGTGGTCTACACCACCCTGCATGATCCAGCCCCATCATCTTTAAGACCTCCTCACCAACCCCTTCCTCAGGACACTCCATCCACACCGTCTGCCCTGGGTTCTGCGCCCTCTCTGGAGCTCTCTCCCCACACGGCTAGCTTTCTGTCCTTCTGCAACTCTTCCATCAAACACTACCCTATAAATACCCCAGGACCTCAGAGCGGCATCTCACTGAGGCCGGGACTTTCTCCACGCAGCTGCCATCATTGCATTGTTGAGGTTGAGGACATCTGGGCAGACCTCTGAGTCACAAATCTCTCCCAGGCTGATGCTTACAATTCCACCCCAAAAGTTCTCCCTTTGTATAAGGAGTTGCCTCCTCCCTAGACTGTTATTAAAATGCAAATACTCTGAGCTGAGTAGCAAATTACTCGACACATTATTTCTTTAACACTTGAGTAAGATAGAATGTAGCAGAATTTTTTTGTAGCCAGAGAAAGGAAGTTTGAGAGCGGTATTAAAAAAAAACCATCCTGTCTTTCCCAAAAGGAAGATGGGACATTGTTCCTATTTAATAGGTTTACCTAGAGTAGATCCTGAAAGGGTCTTTTAGGGTTTCAACCTCAGTGTTTTTAAAATTTGCCCGTTTTAGAGTGGATTTTCAGTGAAGGTTCTCACATAAATCATGGAAAATATATCAGACTGGCGTATTCCTTTGCTATGGCTGCTGGAACGAATTACCACAAATCTGGGAGTTGGAAGTTTGAAATCCATTTCACCAAAAATGAACAGGTATCAACCAAGCAGAGAGGGTTCCTTCTGGAGGACTGGGGCAGAGGGGAGAATCCACCCCCCTGCCTCCTGCTTCCATGACCTCAACCCGATCTTCCACAATCCACCTGCCCCCTTCTAATGAGGAACTTGTGATTACATCTCAGACCTCCAGACGATCCAAGATAATCTAATTTAATTGTCTTTGCCAATCCCTTCTGCCAGGAGGTAGTGTAGTGTTCACCAGTTCCCAGGCTCAGGCTCGGATGCCCCAGGGGCCATGATTCAGCCTACACAACAGGAGGCTGTCTTGTTTCACTGACGGCATTTCTGACACAGATCAAAGACTTGAGCTGAACCCAAAAACTGACTGGGGAGATTGCTGATATTAATTAAATCCAACATGATTCCGACACATCACACAAGGTTGTAAGGGGTAACTCTGAGACAGAATCAAGGGAGAACTTTCCAGTAACAGATTCTCGAAGAGACTTTTTTTTTGCAGTAGCCTCAGAAAACTTGTCCCACTTGTATTTTCTTTTCTCATTGGAGGTCTCATTGGAGTTATTAATCAGGCCCCCAAGGTCACTGGTCTGCACGGGACAGCCACTGTGCAGCGACACTCTTTACTTCTGATTCCTCTATTTAGAAATCATTCCCTGGGACCACAGTCGCGACTTTCACAAAGAAGCCGTTAAATTTTTAATGTAGTGTGACCTGTACCAGAGCATTTCTGGGATTCTTCCTCTAGCTGTGATTCATGTTTCAGGAGTAGAAATGAACATAATAAGAGGTCACAGGAAAATGCAGTTAAAAAATTAATATGTAAGTATTTGATAGGAATGAACTTTGTGAACAAGAGCCCAAAGAGAGGAGCCACTAAAGAAAAAAAACATCGATTGGAGAGACTTTATGAAAACCAAATTCTCCTGAGTTTCAAGACCCTCATATGCAGAGATACAAGCAGGGATACAAACATACGCATGCGCGCACACACACACATGCGCGTAGGTATAAGGACAATGAGAAGTAGGAAACATATTTGCATGAGACAGAGGATTAAATCTTTAATAAATAAAGAGTATTTGCAAATCAATAAGTCAAACAGATGTGGATGGTTGGAATTTCTAGTTTTCAGGGACAGGTACTCTTCTTGGTAAATTTTCGGTTTTATCTTAAATTCGTTGTATTTTTTAATTGTTAATAGTTTTGTTTGGCAATCTCTAATTATCATTGCTTTAGCTTCGTTATTGTTCATTTGGATTCCTAGTGGGTTTGGGTTGACCCCACCATGCGTACTGAAGCATGCTTGTATATGTTGGCCTATAATCCTTATATCTAATGGTGAAGCTGTTCACGGACCTCTCTGTGACTCATTTATGTGCCTTGCTGGTCAGTCTAATGCAGAAACTATTTACCCCCTCATCCTGTCCCAGAATATACTTTACAGAGGTCTTGTGTTGCTCATGTATTTCTGTTTCATTTAAGTAACTACTGAAGTATTATTGTACACTAAGTATAATAAGATAAAGGCCCAGTTATTTTTTTCTGCGTTGTATGGCATAACAATGGCAAACATACCGCACCTGCTGGGGGTCAGGTGCCTGATCACTGAAGGACTTTATTTGGCTCTTCCAACCCCACAGCATGGGTGATACTACTTTCCCACATGAAGGTAGGGAAGCTGAGTGCAGAGAGGTCCAGGAGCTTTCCTGGGGCCCCAGGACAAGGAGGTATCAGAATGCAGGCCCCGGGGCAGGCTCTCTGGCTGCAGGTTGCATCTCTGCCTGAGCTCACTGTCTCCTGCCACACACTCAGGAGCTCAGAGCCACCGTCTTCCCCAGCACCAAGTCACACACACACCAGCAAGGCTCCTCATACATTCTTTCACTGTTACACGTCCCTTTGCTGCTGGAAGGGGGGACACTGTGAAGTCTTCTGCCGTGGCCAGATGAAAATGAGGTCAGTTCCCACTCCTGACCCGTGCCCTGCCTGACTCCCGGGCAGACTTCCTTGCGCAAGGGCCGCTGCCTGGCCCACAATCCCTCTTCCCTAAAGAGTGGCGGTCCCATGTCCCCAAGCACTACCAGGGAAGCTTGGGGCTCCCAAGAGCTGAGCAGACTTCATCATCATGCCCATCCAGGGACTCCCTCATGCAAAGGACAAAGAGCCCCATGGCCCTGACTCAAGGTCCCAGTGCCCTGCTCAGAGCTTGGTCCCGTTACCATCCAGTGGCCAGAGCACCTGTCTCTGTCCAAGACCCTGTGAACTCCTCCATGGGGGGCCCCACATGCCGACTGACAAGACCCCTCAATCTCCCCCAGATGTTCACATTCTGGGTTCTGCCATTAGGCAGCATGACTTCCGTGTCTATTAGTATAAAAGAGAGCAATCAGCTGAAAGCCGTGGCACCATCTGGAGAAAAAAAATCGATGTCTCTATATTTAGGCCAGATGGAAGCCGCTTCAACCACACTGAACGGCACATGTCTGTGCGAGCCTGTGCCAACGGTGTGTGGGGTACTCCCTGACGCACGTTCATTATTTACCAACTCTGAGAAACAGTGTTCACATCGGACTCTGGGCAGGACCCCGCTTAGAGGGAGCCCTAGAGAGCAGCCGTGGACATTGCTACAGAAGCAAGAATGCGCATCACACACCACAGCCACCACTGGGAAACACAACTGTTGCATTCTGTATTCTGCCCTAAGCACTGTTCTAATGGTCTCCAGCTGCCAACTCTCCCCTTGTCAATGGAGGGACATTTTGTGCTGGACATACATCCCCCTGAACCTCCCAGTCCTTGCTCTGGCGTGGGTCATTACAGCTCTGTGTCTGATGCGTGAATGTTCAGCAAAATCTCTAGCACTCAGGAGGCATTTACTAATTTGTCATTCATTTGATGCAGCAAATTTTGCCAACTAGGAGTAAGACAGCCCGATCCGTGTTTTCCGTGGGCAACTGCAGTTTTTTCCAGCTTTACTGGGGTGTGTTCAACAAATAAAAATTGCATGTGTTAACGGTGTGCACAATGATATTCTGGGGTATGTTGTGAAATAGTCAGCATAATCATGCTAATTAGCATCTCCTATTTCACACAGTTGCCCTTTATCTCCCATGCAGTGAGAACCCTCAAGATCCGCCCTGAGCTGCATCCATTATGCTTTGGAGTTGTAAACAACAGAACCCGAGTCTAGCCAACTTCAGCAGAAAAAGGACCTATTAAGAGGACATCAGATGACTCACTGGATCTTTCAATTGAAAAGCCACATAGGCAGCAATGATGACAAACATGGTGTTGGTGGGATGGTGTGAGAAGGACATGTCAGCCTCCCTGTGGACACCGACTCCTGTGGGCGGCAGGGTGGCCTCTGACCCACGCGAGGATGTGCCCCATGGTGGCCCCAGCCAGTGCTGGCTTCAGTCTCCTTTCTGGAATGAGGGGCACACAGTGAAACTGCTCCCCGGCCTCCCCTGCAGCTGAATGAGGCCACACAAGGAGTGCTGACCAGAGAGATGTGGGAACAGGCATCACCCCACAGGCATTCCCAGGATGCCCCTCCAACCCCTTTCTCTCTCTCTGTGCATTGGCTTCCAAAGAGGATCCAGAGGAACCAAGAGGAGGAAGGGACAGGGGCCTCGAATAAGTTCCAGAGAGAAGTCTCTGCCGATCCCACTGGCTTGTGGCATGGACACAGGCACACCGTAGTTTCTCTGCTACACCAGACAACATTTCTGACCTTAATTACCACGGAGACCCTACCAGGATCAATCCAGCCCACATGCCAACTACCACATAAAGTTTGCGGGTCTTTGTTTTCTTATTTTACCGGTTACAGGATCACGAGTGACTTGTATGTATCTTTCTCTGAGTTTTTCTGTGTTTTCCAGATTCTTTATTAGAAAATGTTTTCAAATATAGGAAAGATGTATTCCTGTAAGATTAGTGGTGAAGGATTTACGATGACATCCATTAAGCAATTACTACATTCCTGGCACCATGTTACTTTGTAATGGAAAAATAAATGACAAACTTGATTAAAGCTTTGAAAAGGGATGAAAAGAAAACTCCTTCCCTCCTCTGGAAAGTCATGGTGTTTGGACACAAGTTGTGTGAGACACTGAGAAGTACATGAGGATTTCACCAAGCAAGCATGAAACGGGCATGGTATGGAACCGATCAAAAATGGGATCATTATATTATATCCAATGTGAACCAAAACACAAAATGATCATCCATAATCATGACGTAGCACAGCTGGGTACTTCACATAAATATATATTTAATCTTCCTAATGCCATTAAATTAACTCCAAATCCACCTCCAACTTCCCCTCCTACTGCTGCTCTCAACTAAGGCTAATAAACAGAATCCCCCATGCAGCAGGGAGAGAGGGAAGAGGAAAGTCTGCCAGAGCTTGTGTTTTCTGATTAAAAAGTAACAAATCTTGGAGACAGGGAAAGAAGAGGACCAACATGGCTGCCACCATCCCCAATTGTTCCTGCCTTGAACACTGATATGATGGCAGGAGCTACAGCAGCCATCTTGTGACTATGGGGACAGATTTAGGGGAATCATAAGCTTGTAGCTCTGGGACATGACTGAGTCATGAACTGATGTCTCAGGTCTATTATTTGTGTGATTACTAGCAGTTAACATGTATCTGATTGATATGAGTCTTATTGATATGAGTCTTATCTCCACATGAACACGAGGAATTAAGGCACGGGGAAGTTAAGAAACTTTCCTAAGGCTGAGAGCTGCTAAGCCAGCACCATATCCAGGTCTGCCTGAAGATATTACAGTCCTACACTATAGAAAAAAATGAACTGGAAGTCGAGGATATGAGCATTTGTCCAATCTTGCTTAGCGGACAGTACGTTGTTATCTTAGGTGAAAAGAATATTGGATCACTAGAAACAGTTCTTTATAGGCAAACAGGGGTGATCTGTCAGGAAGCTTTCAGAACTTGGAGAAAATGTGCTTCAGGATAACCCACCCTCCTGCCTCCCTCTGTGTCCACATGTACCTGACTTCTCTGCTGAGGAATTACCCCGTGGACCAGCAGACAAGAGTGTGGGGCCTCCAGAATGTTCTAGAAAGTCACAAATGCACTTGCCGATGTATCTGAAGCCTGGGTATGAGAAATCACATGCTCATGGCTTGGTCCTCCTGGATGACCTGATTTTTATCAAAGTGGGAGAAGGAGGACTTGGCAGAGGGGATCCCTCCAGGAAGCAATGCTGGGAGTCCTGAAGTAAGTGCAGGGCATGGTCTCCTGCTGGGCAAGGGCCCTTCTAGAACATTCTGTGTCAAGGACAGGAGGCTCTAGAGGTTGAGCTCTCTTTGCACACTACTTGAGTTTAATACCTCATCCAATACATGGTTCATGAATATGAAGTAACGTTGCTGCTTGGTAAGAGCAGCAGGAACCTTGAACTTGAAAGTTGTTAGCCAGCTTCTCTTCTACCTTTTTTTTTTTTTTTTAAGATTTTATTTACTTATTTGACAGAGAGAAACACAGCTAGAGAGGGAACACAAGCAGGGAGAGTGAGAGAGGGAGAAGCAGGCTTCCTGTGGAGCAGGAGCCTGATTCGGGGCTCGATCCTGGGCCTCTGGGATCATGCTCTGAGCCAAAGGCAGACACTTAATGCCAAAAAAGCTGGAATTATCAGAGATGCCAAAGACTGCTTTTTCTCCACTCCGACAGAGTCCAGAGTCAGGAGTGGAAGCTGCTGGGGTATGCTGAGAATGTACTGCGGGAAGGAAGTCCCTTATGGTTGATGTCTGGGTCCCCTCTCCTGGGATGGGCTTGCTGGAGTCTCTGTCCTGGAGTTGTGAGGACCCCTCTCTGTAGGCGGGAGTGCGCAGGGACTCGAAAGAGGGGGCGGGCCATTGAAAGCAGGAAGGGCATGAGCATTAGGAAGAACAGAAGTAGGTGTGAAAGCCATTTGCACTCTCATTCCATCTCTCATCCATCTCTCCATACATCACTTTCTTCTCCCTGAACATGAATCTGAATTCTCCATCGAGTGGGAATCGTGGCTACCAGCGGCAACCAGTTTGGGTGGATGATGTTTCCACTGTGGTCAGGGACCCCACTCCCTTGCATGATCCCAGCTCCAAACATCCTGGGACACTATCTGATGGGCTTTGATTGGGCTTCCTGGCCTCCACGGACTAATCAAACTTGGGGCCATAGAGGGAGGGCAATATGGAAGTATGGCTACCCCTCTGGGAACCATGGCATGCAGCAGGCCCAAGAAGGAACTGGTTATTCACAGTCCAGGCAACGGAAGTGTCCCCTGCACCCCCTAGGTGTGGGACAAATCAGGCAAGAGCCTTCTCCACTTTCTCTTTCCACAACCCCCATCCCTGCTTGTCTCTGGGCTGTTCCCACAGGGATGCTGAGTGCAGGCAGTGAGGGCACTGAGTGTGCAGGCTTTCCTGAGAAGCAGTGGCAGCTGACCGTGACCGAATGCTTTCCAGAAAGCCCCTGGCCATCTCTCAGGTTGGGGAAAAATTCTTCATCTCATGTGGAAAGCCAGAATAGGAATATGACATTTTAGGCTGACATCACCATTGTCTTCCTCAAATTCACACTTCCATTTGGTTTTCTGATCTATAACAGTAGCATTTTAATTAAACTTTAATTGCACCAGGAACACATATATATTCTCCATGTAAAATGATGAAATACTGAAGTTCTCACCAACTTCTCCTGTGAGCACGGACTCTTCTCTCTTCCCCAGGAATAACCATTGGTCCCTGTTTGTTTTGTATTTTTCTTGGACTTCTTTCTATGAATTTATATGCACATGTTAGAGTAGGCAATTTGAGAGGTGTTATGTTTGTTGCGTGTATCAGTGTAGGTTTTTCGTGAAAAGCCAACGAAACCATAGACGAACTCATGTGGCTTTTTTATTCAACAGAACATCAGGGAGATTGTTCAACCACCATTACTTGTAAATCTACCTTGTTTTTTTAAAACCATGCTTCCCTACCAATGGACATTTAGAGTTGTTTCCAGTTTCCTTCTTAGCTGAGTTGAAATAAACATCCTTGTGTGTGAAGGGGGCTTTTCTCCAGTGGGGATTTCCAAGACATGGAATTGGTTATGCTTTTAAAATTCCATCTGATCCTCCTACCAGCACAGCAAAGCGATACCTGTTTCCAACACACTCATCAACACTCAATCCTGACAATCCTTTTACCGTTTCATTATCATTTTCTCAAGTGGCAGGTTTAGAAACTGAGACGTGATCTGTGCACGATGGGTCTGTGCATTGCAGGCAGTTGATGGACATTTGCAAGACGTGCAGATAGTTGGAGCAAAGCACAGCATTTCATTAACAAAAGCTGACTTTTAAAATCAAATGACCGACTATTTGCAGGATTTTAGCCATTCATTTTTTCCAATAGTTATTTGTAAAATTGTCAGTCTTTGTAAGTTGTTACCAAATGATAAACACTTAGATTCCAAACGAGATACCATTAAGAAGCTTTACTTTGCGTGTGTGATGGAACAAGCAGCTGCTTCTTTGCCAACAAAAGAGCAGTATTTTTTTTCCTAAAGAGCCTTAAATTAAAGTCAGAAAAACACTCATGGACATGATTCTGTAATAGATGGAGCTCTGGATTCATGTGTTGTGTAGAAAATTGGACTGGAAAAAGTTTAAAATCCTTTCCAGCTTGGAGAGCCTGCATGTCCATGATTCATCTGGTGACTTGCAGCCCCGAGGATAACTCTGTCGTTGGACACACTTATTTAGCTCCTGCCATCTGCCTTGCCCTGCCTGGGTGTCGGGAATGAAGCTGAGAGCTGGACAGACATGGGACCTGCTCTCAAGTAGCTTCCATTCCAGACAGAAGAACAGGCAGTCATCCAAATAATGTACATCCCAGATAACTTCAGAATTTCAGGAGAAATACAGATTGTCAAGATGGAGAAGGGCTGGTGAGGGAGTTTATATTGCACTGTCAAGAAAGAGCACTCAAGCTCAGCTAGTGACAACCAACTCGCTTAGAAAGACCAGAGATGAGGTCCAGCGGTGGTGCTAAGGCTGGTTTCCTGGCTGTCAGTGGGGAAGGAGAGGATCATTAACCCTCATCTAAAGGCAGGGGGCTGGACAGAATGACTTCTCAGCACCCCTTCTAGATTTGGAATTCACAGCTTTCCAAAATATAACCCAACCTTAACTCATAACCTTTCTGCAGGCCCAGGGCCTTCCAGTGAGGTCTCCACTTGGGGCTAAGCTGGTGATGCTCAGCAGTGCTCCCTCTGATCCCCACTGAGACCTCATGCACAAAAGACACAGCTTTCTTAATGTTTTACTAGATTCATCAAGTTTGGTAAGGATTGTTACAAATGATGGTAGAGAGAGCTGGGCCGAGCTGGGCTGAAGCCAGGCTCTGCCATGTATTAGCCTTGTGACCTCAGATGAGGCCCTTGGCCGTTCCAACGTCAGTCTCCCCCGCATAAAGTCCGCATACATTTGGGGAGGGTAAGTAGCTGCAAGACCCTTGATGTTGGCTGATGGTGTGCCGGCTCTCCTCACGCCACAGGATCCCACATGCCGTTGAGGTTCCTTGGGGGAAGTGCACTATGGGATGCAGGGCCCAGGGGGACTGGCCACAAAGGCTGGTCAGATGACCACTGAGTGGTAAATGCCTTCTTCCAGTTCCATCCTTGACACATGACCTCTTCCTCCTCTTCTTAGGTGCACCCTGCACCATCTATCTCCAGGTTCTGGGCCTTCACGCCTGTGCCTGGAGACCACACAACCCACTGGCCTGTGCAGAAGCCCTTCATGATCCCTCCTGCTTCTGAATTAGATAGTATCACTCCCGCATCCCTTCTCCACCCTGGGGCATTCATTTTGGAGAAAAGCCAAAGATTCCCAGGTGATTTCTTCTCTTTCCTCCATCATTCCCAGAGACATTGAAGGCAGAGCTGCCTCTGCCTGGGGGAGAGGGAGAAGGGAAAGATGCTTATGATACAGAATGATTCTCCCACGATGCGTACAGGCAGCTGTTGGGGCTGGCATGTCAGCCAGGGCCGGCCGTGCACACAGGGTGCAGCCCACCAGCAGGGACCCTGCAGGGAAAGAGCCAATGGGACACACCCAACCTCTTTCCCCTGCCCTATCTTCCACCATAGGGCCCGTGGCCAAATCCAACCATAGGACAATTAAATTACTAGTGTCATTCACAAGGTCAGCCCCCGGGGCAACACAGAGCAATAGAGAGGAATCCAGAGGAGCCGATGGGACATGTCTGGTTCAGAAGCTTCTGTTCAGCTCTGAAATGCCAACCTCCAGGGTCTTCTCTCCAGGGAAGGTGTTTTGTCATGCTTCCTGTAACTCAGACGTCTATTCAAGGGAAGAGGCTGAGGGATCCAAGCTCTGAACATCCCGTCTCCTGCCAGGTATAAGTTGGCCAATGAACAATAGCTGTGTAGGAAAAACATCAATCTGGGGACAGTGATTGCTGCCTCCAGTGGTGGCAAAGGGACGGCCACCATCGCCATCAGACAGCACGCACACAATGTCGTCTGAGGGATGGGCTTCCTACTTACAGTTGGAACCATATTTAATCACAGGCTGCAGGGAAGTTGGTGCTACCTTACATAACATCCATAAATTATCCCGGTGTACTTAAGAGTTGGGTTCATTGATTTATAAAACAGTTCATTTATAAAAACCAAGCTTATTTCACAGATGACAGCAGCTGCTTGAAACACTCCTTAAAGTGAAGGTGGCCTACAAATTATCCACCAGTTTCGTTTGAAACAAATTATTCATGAGGAATGCTTTGTCAGCAGGAAGGAGACTGCAGATTAATCCCTGACAAGATGAGCCTGTACCTATACCTGATCATTATTTCAACACTTCATGACGGGTGATGGCACTCTGATGGGTGAGGGGGGTGTCGAGGGGGGCAGTGAGGCCACGGGGCACAGAACTGCCACGTGGGATACAAGGTCATAGAATATATGCTGGGCAGGGGCACCTGGGCGGCTCAGTTGGTTAGGCGACTGCCTTTGGCTCAGGTTGTGATCCCGGAGACCCGGGATCGAGCCCCACATCGGGCTCCCTGCTCGGCGGGAAGCCTGCTTCTCCCTCTCTCACTCCCCCTGCTCATGTTCCCTCTCTAGCTGTGTCTCTCTGTGTCAAATAAATAAATAAAATCTTAAAAAAAAAAAAAGAATATATGTTGCGGCTACTGAGTTTCCTCTTATGAAAAAGACAAAAGTATGTGTACCGATTACTTTGTAACAAAATAGCATACTTTGATGACATCACAGTTTCTGGGTGAGGACATGGGTGTATGAAGGGTGATCCAAGTGTCAGGCAGGGGTGACGTCTCATCTGAGTGCTCGGCCAGGGAAGGGTCGGGTTCCATGCCTACTCTGGCCTTCAGCAGAAGTTCCTTAGGCTGCCCTCTGCCCCCCTGCCTCGTGTGCCCCAAGTGACCGCTTGCTTCATCAAGCCAACAATGAATCCTAGAAGGCGGGTGTTACGGTATTGTATGCTACAAACACGCATGGGTCCCACCCACACTCGCGGAGAGAGTCACACAGGGGTGACTATCAGGACTGGTGGTGATGGGGCCACCTGAGGAATCCCATCTGCCACGAAGGAAAGGCCAAAAACAAGCGTGGAGGGAGAACTGGAAGCAGAGAGGGGGATAAAGACAGACATGAGTGAGAAGGAAACATGCAAACGTTGAGGGGTGCTTGGGTGGCTCAGTTGGTTAAGCATGTGCCTTCAGCTCAGGTCACGATCCCGGGATTCTGGGATCGAGCCCTGCACAGGCTCCCTGCTCAGTGGGGAGTCTGCTTCTCCCTCTCCCTCTGTGCTCTCGCTCTCCTGCTCTCTCTCAAATCAATCAATCAATCAATCTTAAAAAATACACACACATTGCAAGAAAACGGTTGAGAGATGTTTGCTGTTTCTGGATATCTGTTCTCATGAAACGTTATGAGATCATGAAACATTACTCCTGACGCGCTCCAAGAAGAACGGCTCAGCCCTCATTTTATCGAGAACGGTAGAACAGACTGACACCAAGGAGTAAGACGAAGAAGGCTCCAGGGTCTTCTTCTCTTTGCCCCCAGGAAAGCCCAGTCAGGTGTGCACGGCCTGCCTCACCGTTCGCATCCATGCCCGCTCTCCCTCCGCGGGGAGGCTCTGGGACGAGGCTCCTTCTGCAAAGCTTCCACTCTGCTCCTGGGTTTACATGGAGTGCTCAGAGGGAGCCCTCCTTCCACTGGGGTCAGGCTGGGGCTGTGGACAGGGGAAGGAAGAGGGGAGGGAACAGAATGCTGTCTTGAGTGTCCACTGAGAGCCCAGAGAGAAGGACTGGCAGGGTCAGGACAGCAGGGAAGGGCTGGGAGAGGGTTGGAGAAACACTGCCCGAGCGAGAGCCGTCCCGACCACCCACCCCAGCTGATCACCGTGGGTCTGACCAGCACAGTTCTGCTCGAGCCACAGCGACCTCTGCCCCCCGCATGCCACTCCCCCAACATTTCTCGTGACTCCTTCCCCTTAGTGACCACCGGCAGTCATCCCAAAGGGCTTCACTTTGGGAAGGCAGCTTCCCAGTAGCTTCCTCTCTCTCCAAACTCTGAAGGGAAAATTGGGACATTGCTGGCCCAGAGTGGGAGCCACGCACCTCCGATTCTACATGAACTAATTATGTCACACAGTGAAAATATTTCTCCTCTGGAAGTCGTCTAATTAATTAAATTAGATGGCTAAATGGGTAGGTCGGCGTTTGGGGGAGGCATTCAGCACACAGAGCTACGCATCTGGTCTCCATGTCCCAACCCAGAAATCAGTCATGTTGCAAGAGCAGAGACTTGCCCGCCTTGTTTTCAGCAGCTTTCCAAACCCCGTCAAAAGACAAAATGTCTTTCACCCCATGATTCAGCATGGAGCCCTCTATTGTGGGCTTGGCAGGGATTTGGATCACACATCCTCTCCAAACGGAACAGCCAAGTTGGGACATTAGGGATTACAAGGTCTTTTTTTTTTTTTTAAGATTTTATTTATTCTTTTGACAGACAGAGAGATCACAAGTAGGCAGAGAGGCAGGCAGAGAGAGAGGAGGAAGCAGGCTCCCTGCTGAGCAGGGAGCCTAAAGCGGGCCTCGATCCCAGGACCCTGAGATCACGACCTGAGCCGAAGGCAGAGGCTTAACCCACTGAGCCACCCAGGCGCCCTTATTTATTTGACAGAGAGAGAAATCACAAATAGGCAGAGAGGCAGGCAGAGAGAGAGGAAGAAGCAGGCTCCCCACCTAGCAGAGAGCCCGATACTGGCCTGGATCCCAGGACCCTGAGATCATGACCTGAGCCTACGGCAGAGGCTTAGCCCACTGAGCCACCCAGGCACCCAAGAATTACAAGGTCTTTCTGCTGCAAATCCATTCCTTTTGCCCTAGCTAGCTTCTTCAGGGGCCGAAAAGTGCATACACACGTGTCACACATCACACAAGCACATGAGTGACCTCAGTCAATGCGGCCGACAAGGGAGAAGCCACTCAGAGCTGGGCTCCCAGGGAGAGATAGCCCCTCACACATCACTGGGCACATTTCATCTCAGCATGGGCGTAATGGAGGTGATGTTCCAATGGTGCCCACGAGATTGCAGCGAGCTGCTAGTGGAGAATAATTTGATGCTGAAGGGTGGGACAGAATCCACCCACGGGGCAGGACAGGATGCACAGGGATCATTATTGAAGATGGCTTCATGCTGCTTCTCTGGACTTAAGCACTAAAATTAAAATCGTCAGGAATAATGGTCACTACATTTTTAGACACCATGAAAGAAACGCACGTTACAGTTAGGTCCTGTCTCTGTCCTGCTGGCTTGCCTCTTTGGCACGTAGTAGCACGTCCCCCCACCCCCCGCCTCCCTGGTTTCGTGTGGGTGCGGATGTGCTCAGTTCTGACCAAGCACGGGGCCAGCTGGAGACTTTCCAGCCCTCCCTTTCCTTGGGGAGGGTGACTGGCAGCTTTCAAGATGGTGACTGTTCTGCCCCCTGGGTCCCGACAGGTTACTGTTAGTACGTGGCCAGCTCCACGGATGAGCTGTGGACATGTAACATGAACAAAACATGAACTGCTTTTTAAACAAGATTGTATTTATTTATTTGTCAGGAGAGAGAAAGAGAGCACAAGCAGGGGGAGCAGCAGAGGGAGAAGCAGTCTCCCCAGTGAGCAGGGAGCCCGACAATGAACTTGATCCCAGAACCCTGGGATCATGCCCTGAGCCGAAGGCAGATGCTTCATCAACTGAGCCCCTCAGGTCCCCGAAGACAGGAACTTTTTTTAAGCGACAAAGCTTAATGGATTGTTTACTCACAGCCTAACCAAGTCTATGTCCCACCTTTACTGCCAACCACACACTGACATTTTGTTTTTTATTCTATTCTGCTCTACTTGATTTATTTCTAAAATGTTGCCTGCCTCCAATCAGGTTCATGACTCATGATGGATTTGAAAAACAAAGTTGCAAGTACACATTTGTTTTTGTGATTGGTTGCTGAGACTGTCCCCCCTACCCCCGCCCCACCTGGTCTACACAGTCCGTGAGGCAGGGGCCAGGTCAGCAGGGCAGGTGGCGAATCAGGGAATGAACTGACACTGAAACGATTTTGTCTATTTAAACGTCCCGGCCCCCGGGGAATGCCTCTCCCTCAGGCCCCGACACCCAGCACAGGGTGAATGACTCAGTGCCTGAACCAAGCCGGAGAACAGAGCCCTCCCTGAGAACGTGGCCACGGGGGCAGCAGGACGACCAACGGTCCTGGTAAGCGTCCATCAGTTTTCCTCCTCATTGTGGTTTCTACCAACTGCTGAGGGAGTCGAGCTCCTCCCAGTAGCTCCATGTCCGAATGAGATGCGCCACCCAGAGCTTGGCTTGGAAACAGGCCCGCACTGCATCGACTTGCAGAAACACAGGCTGGGATCCACATCCCTAGGATACGAAATTGAACATTAAGGCAATGTCTTGGTCAGGGAGGCTCGCAATGAGATCTATTCAATTACTGCGAGTTCAGCTCCCGTTGGCGAGACACTTCTTAATTGCTTCGGCTGGACTGCCAGGTAATGGAAAGGTTAAATTGTCTTCAAACTTTTATTTTATTCATTGCATGATAACGGATTTCAAATATTGAACTTCCTTCAGAGGAGCAATAAATTACTTTTTGAAATATAGATTACACCAATAATGGATGAGCTAGATATAAATGGAATCCCAGCATCTTTGGGATGTGTTCTTATGTGCATTTCTCTAGAAACTGGAAGAAAAGAGAGCACCACAGTGGTGAAAGAGCAATATCGCTGACCCATTATTATTCCCTGGTCTCTAGAGGCCGGCGGCCAGGGTGTTGTGCTGATCCAACAGAGTTACCAAAATCGGGTGTCCTCGGGAAGATGGATCCTCAAACTTTAAAGAAAAACACTGAGCTCCCGTCCACCTCCAATGTTAAAGGTGGCTCCGCCCTGCTCTCTTTGAGAAGACCTTGTAGAGCAGGACAAGATCCTGAGAGCAAACAGAAGGCAACGCTGGAAGCTTCCACGAAGCCAGCTCCCAGGGGCCATGGTCTTGTTTTGTTTTCTGAAAAAGGACAAGGAGAATACTAAAGGAGACAGCCTTGTTTTTTGTTTTTGTTTTTAAAGATTTTTATTTATTTATTAGACAGAGAGAAACACAGCAAGAGAGGGAACACAAGCAGGGGGAGTGAGAGAGGGAGAAGCAGGCTTCCCGCCGAGCAGGGAGCCCGATGTGGGGCTCGATCCCCGGTCTCCGGGATCATGACCTGAGCTGAAGACAGATGTTTAACAATTGAGCCACCCAGGCGCCCAGGAGATGGTCTTAAAAGAGAGTTCCCATTGTCCTGTTTGCTGCACGGATCCAGAGAGAGCTCTTGGATGGAGCACGTCACTTCTTTGCTTGACCAGAGGGTAACAATCTGTCTTTTCGGACACACAGATTTTATTCTAGTAATATAAAGTGGAGATAGAGGTGCCAATGAACCCTGCTTAGCAATGTACCTCTCCATCTAGGAACTGTTTTCTCGAGGCCTGCTCTACACCCAGCTCTGCTCGGCACACCAGGGAGACAGCAGTGCACACAGGGGATGGAAAGCACCATCCCTGATGGAAATGGCGTTGCTGGTAAGATGTCGTGCATTCAGAGGTGATGTGTGTTATGCAGAAAGTACAGCAGAGGGGGACGGTGAGTGTGGGAGGAGGGTGGACGGCACAGCTGTAGAGAGGGAGGCCAGGGAAGGTCTTCGTGAGGAGATGACATGCAAGCGACAGCTTCAAGCTGGTGCAGATGCGATGCTGAGGTGTCAGGGAAGGGGGTCTTTAGATGGACACACAGCTGCTCGGACCTGGCAGTGTTGCAGGCAGCCGTCCTAAGCGTGGCGAGAGTTAGGAGCATCCACTAGCATCTCCCCCTGCCCTATGACAAAAACATCTCCAGACATTGGAAAATGTCTCCTGGGGGCCCAAGTGACCCTGGGTTGAGCAGCTCTGAGCAAAATAGGAGGCTTGGACAGTTTGCCTGGAACAGGATAAGCAAGAGATTCACAGCTGAGGTCAGCAGGTGATGCGGGGCCACACACAGTGTCCCACAGGCATCCTCAGGTGTTGGCTTCTGTCCTACATGAGGTACGATGACACTGGGAGGATGCCCTGATCTGAATGACATTTTAACTACCTCAGTCGGGCTGATGTGAAAACGGAATGATCTGGAGACATGAAATGCTAAGAGCAGAGCAGAGGCTGTGAGGAAAGTCGAGAGGGATGAAGCTGGTGGGGCAGGTAGGGGGCATGGCAGGTGCTGTGCGGGGGGCGGGGTGGGGGGAGCCAGCCATCCCAGCCCTATGCTGAAGAAGAGCTGCTGGAGTTTCAGGAGAATATCAACACTCATGTCCTGGGCAACAGTCGCGCCTTTGGAAGATGATTCTGCATCAGTGAAGGTGGAGCTCCTGGACTCGGCGGTCAGAGACGAGTAAGAGGAAGCAGAAGAAGCTCCTGGAAACGAGGTGTCTGGTGGTTACTTGTATCTCTATTAGGTAATTACCACATTCGAGATTTAAAATCCATCTTGCCGTGATCTGAATCGTTTTCTCCTTTCCAGAAAATCCATGAGCATGTGTTTGCTTATGCTGGGGGTGGGATGAGTGATCTTTGTTTTCTGCTTTCTTTGCTGTGCCTTCCAAAACGACTGCTGCAGGTCACCTCTACGACAGCAGGAAGTTAACTACATGGTAAGTGGCCTTCTCTCTCTGCTGGGGCCCAGGCTGCACAGGGATAGCTGCCCCAGAGGACGGGACGAGCGAGCGCCGGTTATCTGTGCCCAGAGCCATCCTGTGCCACTGTCGGGCAGGGAGGTCATCCTCCCAGGCCACAGCCTGGCAGCTGCTTGGCCACCAGGTCTTGGGACAGTAATGGCTCCCAGGCACCAGCAGCCCCAAAGCACAGCTCCCCATCCTCGCTGGTTCGCCTGGCCCCTGTCCTCCTGTGTCTGTCCAGCATAAGCTTCATGTACCTTCTGCTTCCTCCTGGGGCCCTGACAGATGCAACCTTCACAAGTTCACCCAGAAAAGAATGAGACAGCAATTTCTCCCTCAGGATGACCTGGAATCAGTCCAGCCCAGGACGTGGTGTGTGCCTCGTCTCTGTCCTGCCCGGACGCTGTCAGTTTCCAAGTTCTCCTGAAGAAGCCAACAGAAGCACACAACAAAGGAACACCTTTGGCTTTTAAAATAGACTTTGTGAAACAGAAAGACTTCCCACAGGCTCTGTCGCTGGAGGCCCTCCACTGTATTTACAAGCACTAGAAACACCACAGCAGCTGTTTCCCAAGTCTGCAGGCTTTCAAAGTCCTCGAGCAGCTGCCGGTGTGACTGGCGGCGTGTCTGGGATCTGGGATGCGGCTGAGCGAGAGCTCCCGTTCTAATGCCAAACACCACACCGGGAGTGTTTTGGGGGGGAGGCAGGAATTAGAGTGGCCACCCAAGGCAGGCAATTTGTGATGAGAGATTTATACCAAAGGTTGGGGAAGTCATCTAATGGTTGAAAGCCCCCTAAGGCCCACAGAGACCATGCATTCACTTTTTCTAAATTGCACGAAGTGAATCATAAGGCAGGAGGGGAGAAGGGGTAATGCATTCATCTCTAAGCCGGGTTGAGGCCCCAGATGGCAGAGCCCCCTGCTGTTTCCGGAGCAGGAAAATTCCAAGCTTACACTCTGGCTACCATCCACTGACTGTAAGTGAAATGGAGGCCGCTGGATCCTGAATGCTCAGGAGAAGGCAGACCTCACAGGGAGTTCAAGACCCAGAGAGCAGCAAGACAGCCAGCTCCTTGGGCTCTCTCTCTGCCTCAGGCCTCCCAGAGCCAAAGGAGCCGGCAACTGGAAACGCCAATGGGTACAGACAAAGACTCCCAGAGTCTCTCTCTTGAGCCAAAGCAGCAGGACAGAGGCAGAGTCTCCGACAGAAAACCTCCATACAGTCACTGTGTTCCACTTTATGCCCCAGAAAATGGACCCTCACGCCTGCCCCGGCAAGCCCAGGAACCTCAACGACCAGCCTCATTGGCTGCAGCGAGGTGTCCCCAACATGTCCGGCCTCGCTGGCGGCCGTGTGGTGGCCCTTAGCCTCTGCTGGAGCTGTGGCAGGGAGCCTGGCTCTGCACGGGAGCCAGCGGAGAAGCCTGAATGTGGCCGAAGTCCCCTCCTAGCCCTCGGGGTGTCTGTGGAGGCCTGGTGATGCCCCAAGTTTCCCCTACCCAGCAGGAGTGAGGAGCCCCTCTCCTCTGGTGTCAGAGAATCCAGACTTTCGTGCCCAACACCCCAGGGGACCGGGATTTAATAGAGTCCTTTGGCACACCAACAACCAGGAAAACCCCCACTTGAATGATAAAAAAAAAAAAAAAAATTGATTGAGGTCAACAGGTAGAGGACTCGTGATGTGATGAGGGTTTTAAAGCAGACTTTGCCAAAACGCTTCAATCACAAACACAATTTGAACAAATGACGAACAGAAGGTCTCAGCAAAGAAGTGGGAGACACAGAGAAGAAACGCACCAAAAATCTGGGGCGGAACAATGTCAGAACTGAAATAAAAGACCTAGTGAATGGTTCTCAAGCGCACGGTGAAGGGGAGGGAGGATGCACTCTGTTCCCTCTGAAATGCGGCAACAGGAATGACCTCAGCAACACACAGAGAAAAATTGATTAAAAGACAGAAGGTGCCATGTTGTGACCGTGACAAGAAATGTCACGTCCGCGAGTCCCTGGGTCTCAGAAGCAAGGAGGCAAGAGTCAGGAAAGAGTATTCCAAGAAACGATGACTGAAAATTGCCCAGTTTGGGAAAGAAGGAAAAAAAAGAAAATAAACATATGCCTACAGATTCAAGACTAAGTAAACCCCCAAGGTGGAGATGAGCTGAAGGACCCATGTGCGAGGCAGCTTGAGGACGGAGAGCGGGAATGTCCGGGATTGGGAGCACTGTGACACTCCAGTACTAGGAATGGGGCAGTGGAACAGTGGGTACCGTCAGGCCAACACTCATACCCAGACACATGGGGCCGCTTTTCCCCTAACCACGAGCAGCCTGCTGCTGTGGTCCCCATCCAGGGCTGTGTCAGCCCTCCACGAAGTCCACCCGGTCCTGTTCTTTAGCTGTAAACCAAAGAACCATTAAGGATTAACTTCAGCAAGAAAAAAAAACAAAAAAAACAAAAAAAAACAAAAAAAAACGGGTCATAGAATTATGGAGTAATTGGAGGTCAAAAAACTTCAGGAAACTGTTTAGAGGAAGATGGCAGAGAAGGGCACTCCCAGGGGTCGGTGTAACGTGGCTGGTGGTCAGTGTTGTCAGGATACGGCCCCGGACCGGGCGGTCTCCTGCCCTCCACTGATCATTCCTCCCTCTGTTGAGACCCGGCGATCTGGAGGATAGCCTAGGGGCCAGGACAGGGGCGTGCTCTCCGCCATCGCGGGAGCAGGGTCTCTAACCAGTGGTGGCCCCCACAAGGCCACATGAAGCAAGAAGATTTCATTCTTCAAAGAAGAAATGGGGGTGTTTCTGTCTATTAGGGCTTTGCTAACAGAAATAACAGAATGAGTGGCTTAAATAGCAAATACGAACGTCTCACAGCTCTGGAGGGTGGAAGTCCAAGGTTAAGTCTCCAGCAGATGCGCAGTCCGGTGAGGCCAGGGTGCTGGTTCATACATGGAGTCTTCTTGCCATGTCTGCACCTGCTGCATGCGGCAGGGGCACTCTCAGGGGTCTCCTCCGTCAGGACCCCAATCCCATTCGTGAGCCCTACCCTCATGCCCCATCACCTCCAGGAGGCCCACCTGTGCGTACCAGCACCTGGGGGCAGGGTGTCAGCGTGTGCATCTTGGGGGGACACACTCTTGTTTCTGGCAGTGCAGGGTGGGGGCGGACGCAGATGAGCACAGACAGGTTGTGCCCATGGCCCGGGAAGCAGGGGGGGGGGTGTAAGTGCCCGGCTGCAGGTCACAGCAGGTAGGCAAGAGGCAGACAGACTTGCTGGCCTCGCTACTTGGAAGGACAAGGACTCCAGAGGAATCAAGGCCTTTGTGTGACTGGGGGGAAGGGCACAGGGAGAACGAGATCATGGCAGACAGGAGAACTGTCCTCGGTTTCTACAAGCGTAGAGTAGACTTTCTCAACGACCTCTAAGGGCCTCTGTCCGTATATTAGCTATCTATTCCGTGTGGCCCAATCACCTCAAAACTTAGCATCTGAACACACGAAACATGTATTATCTTGCTTCTGTGGCTCAGCATCCACGTGTGGCTCAGCTGGGTCCCTGTGGCTCAAGGTCACTAGGAGTTGCCAGCAAGGGCAGCTGAGGGCGCAGTCTCATCTAAAAGTCTGAGCGGAAGTGCTCCCCTTCCGAGCTCACTCACGTGGTTGCTGGCAGGCTAACACACAGAGGGGCCAGCACCTCGGGGGCTGATGCCACCTGGTACCTCCCTGCCGGAGTAATCCCAGACAGAGGGAGGGAGGGGGGAGATAGCGAGATTGAAGCCATAGTCTTCTTATAATATAATCTCAAGAGGGACATCCCCTCGTTTCTGCCTGTTCTGTTCCCTCCCCCTAAGACTCCCGGGAGGGAAACACACACGAGAGTGAGCACCCAGAGGCCAGCGGCGGTCACGGGGAGTCAGTTTGGAGGCTGCCTGCCATACCCCTCTGCTGGGCTGTGCACGTGGCCCATCTTACCGCCCGGGGGGAGGGGCAGGGGTCGAGACGCACCCCGCACACACCTCCCGCCCCTCGCACACTCCCCCGACCCCGCACTTGGCAGGGACCCCAAGCGGTCTCCTCCGAGCTGCCCGCCTCTGCGGGACTCACCGCCTCGCCCCAAGTACATGACCGTGGCCTTCCTGAAGACGCACAAAACTGCAGGCGCCACCGTCCAGAACATCCTGTTCCGCCTCGCGGAGCGCGACAACCTCACGGTGGCCCTGCCGCCCCCGAGCTGCGAGCACCCAGCCACCCGCGCTTCGACCGCGCGGAGCTCCAGCGCCTCGTGCCGCCCAGCACCGTCTACGTCACCACCCTGCGCCAGCCGGCTGCCATGTTTGAGTCGCTCCTCAGCACTACAACCAGTACTGCCCGGCCTTCCGGCGCGGGCCCAACGCGTCGCTCAAGGCCTTCCTGCAAGCGCCCGAGGCTTACTACCGCTCGGGGCAGCACGTCTTTGGCGCACAACACGCTGGCCTACGGCCTGGGCGGCGACAACGAGCGCAGCCCGCGCGAAGACGCCGCTTACCTGGCGGTCCTCATCCGCCAGCTGGAGGAGGGCTTCTCGCTCGTCATGATCTCCAAGTACTTCCACTAGTCTCTGGTGCTGCTGCGGCGCCTGCTGGCCTGGGACCGACTTACGTGCTCTACGCCAAGCTCAACCATGCGCGCCGCCAGCTCGTGCCTCGCCGCCGCCCCCACAGCGCTCTCGCGGGGCCGTGCGCCCGGAACGCGCTCAACGCCGGCCTCTACGACCACTTGGACGCCACGTTATGGCGCTGCGTGGCGAGCGTCGGCCGAGCCTGCGTGAGGCGCGTGAGGCGCGTGCGCGGCGTGAGGCGCGTGAGGCGCGTGCGCGGCGTGAGGCGCGTGAGGCGCGTGCGCGGCGTGAGGCGCGTGCGGCGCGTGCGCGGCGTGAGGCGCGTGAGGCGCGTGCGCGGCGTGAGGCGCGTGCGGCGCGTGCGCGGCGTGAGGCGCGTGAGGCGCGTGCGCGGCGCGAGGCCGGGGCCAAGCCCAAGCAGCGTTTAGACCACAGCAACACGAAGAAGTCCATTTGGCGGCCCCGAGGTCCTCACCTGGCCTCTCCTTGCCTCTTGGGTCAATCCCTCAATGAGCAAAACGCACAGCTTTGTGTCTGGATTCACACTTATTTCAGGAGGCCAGCATGTCCTCACGCAGTGATGGAAGGGGCGCGTGCCTGGCCCGGAGCCGCGACAGCCAGTTGTCTTCTGTCCCTTGGCCGCAGCGAGTTGTGGTTCACCTGGTGGCCACAGAGGGGGTCCAGCCATCAGCTGAGGGCGAGGGAACCCTTTCGTCGAGGGCGCGCCAGGGCTGGCCGCAAGGACGGCCAGCTGCCTAGGAGCACGGTGGCTCAGGGTGCGGGACCCCAGGGTGTCTCCCCCCCATGCTCAGCCCTTTCCCACCCCAGCTGGCAGCCCGGCCCTCCCAGCAGTCCTAACCCCACCCCCCCACCCCCGCTTTTTGCAGGTGGAGCAGTTCTGCTTTTGTAATACAAAACAGCTGGGCGCTGGTGGGTCTAGCCCTGGGAACTCCTCCCCGCTCTGCCGATTTAGGAAATGGAATGACGGGAATCTGGAAGAAGAGAACAAAACCCAGGCATCACTTTCTTTTCCCCCTGAGGACCCCAAATTTTGCAGAAACGTGCTTTTGATGGCTGGGTGTGCAGGGTGAGACACTCCTCCCAACGCCTCTTGCTTCTAAGCCCAGGAGAGCTGGGATCTGAAGTGCAGGGGTGTCTGTGGGCTCCTGAAAAACAAAATGTCTTCACATGGCTTGCCATTGCCTGATAAATTAATTAGACTTGGATTGGAGATTTGAAGCCGCTAAGAACCTGCTATAGGAAAGGTCAGCAAATGGACACAAGTGGGATCGCTCTAGAAATGAAGGAAAGGACTCCCCCCCCCACCCCCTGGATTCTCACCATGGTGGGCTGACCAGAAATCCCTCACCAGCCCACAAGCCTCCTGAGGGGTGGGCCAAGTCCAAGATCTTCAAAGGAAGACAAAGAGTTGGCTCTACATTCAATATCGACCTTGAGACTGGGCGTGTTCTGTAACACCCTGCGTTATATTATGATTTATAACAAGAAATACATGTCTGATCTTTGTCCCCATTTCTGGCATGGAGCTCCTAAAACCCTTGGAATTTCCTGTAATGAGAGCAATAGAGGTGTCTCTTGTTATGTTAACGAGGAGACTTTTGGAAAGCACCTGCAGGCGGGGGCTGGTTGCCGGGGAAGCCTACTGTGTTATTAGTGGGTAGGAACTCTGTACCCCACCTGACCTCAGGGGAGGGGAGAGGGGCTGGAGGTGAATCCGTTGCCAGGGGCTAATGATTTAATCAGCCGTGCCTCTGTGACAGACTAGATTCAGACACCTTGCAGGTGGGTGAGCCCATGGAGGTTCAGGGCGAGTGTTGCCCTTCCCTACACCCCGCCCTGTGAGTCTCCTCCATCTGCCGGATCCTGAGTTAGGTCCTTTACCCTGGTCAGTAAGGGTTTCTCTGAGTCCTGGGAGCTACTGAAGAAGGCAGCCTGGGAACCTCTGATCTACAGCCGGTGGTTCAGAAGCCCTCGTGACAATCCGCACCTGCCACTGTCACCTGTGGGGGAGCAGTCTTGGGGCACCCCCCCCCCGGAAGCCGATGTCCTCTCACGTTGGACCAGGTCGGGATGGAGTTCCTCTGGAGGACCGCAGCCGGTGTGGGAGCATTGCGCGGTGGTGCAGGAAACAGCCCACACTGGAGTTGGGGTCAGAATTGATGCTGAGACAAGGAAGCCAGGTGTTGTCCAAGGGCGTCAGCAAAGGGAAGGCTTTGTCCCCAAGGAGGTCCCAGGAACTGCCCTGTGGGTCTGGGGATGCAGGGAGACAAAGAGAAAAGACACAAACATCGCTTCTTGTTTCTTTTCCTTTGTTTCCTTCACACTTCCAACCACACTCCAAAGAGGAAAGTAGCTGCAGAAACAAAAACTCAGCTTGCATTTCTTTCCTCTGTGAGGAGGAGGTGGCGGTCCAAGTCCGGCGTGGGACCCCCAGAGGGAGAAGGCAGCTATGTGCCTGGCGCGCCTGCAACAGAAACAGAAAGCTCTGCTCGGGGACCGCAGTCTCCAGTTCCGGGAGACGCAGCTCTGGCTGGAGGTCTCCTCCCCACGGAGATGTGGGTCAATGAATGAGTGAGTGAGCAAGTGCCAGTGAATGACTCTGGGGAGTCTTGTTTTAGGTCAGGCTGGTCTCCTTTTTCTGTCGTGAGTGCCACCGTCTCTGACTATCCCCATGCTGTGTCACAGTCAGGACAAAGAAGACAGACATTTCAATCACTGCGTTTTGCCAAATCTCTCTGTTTTGCAAAGACTCCTGAAACAATTATTCTGCTTCTCCCGCCAGGACTCCTTCTTCCAGAGTGTTCCCTGGCTACCAATCCTATAGCATTTCAAGTTCATGGCTGTGAAGCTCTCATTTGATAGTTTCCTTGCCTCTTTTCAATAGGGTCACCTTGAAAATACACTCGTCTGGACGAAGAAACCCCAACAACTCCACAATAGCCCTCCCACACCCTCCCTGCCATATACATGATCACAGTGGGATTTTGTGGGTGTTTTTTGAAAAATCTACAGCATGCACAAGTTAATGGTGGGGCCAGAGGACCCCACGGAGTCAATGAGCTGAAATGTTGTCAGACAAATGGCGCACAAACATTAGGTACGCGCTCAATTATGGATAACAGAACAGAAGCTCCTCTCGAGGTTATCAGTGGCTGTGATGCCGTACTTCTAATTACGCTGCTGCTGTCTATTCCAGAACGCTAACTCTTTAGAAACGCAGCGCGTGGAAATTCTTTATTAATCACCAGTGGGAGATTTGCCCGCCCATATAGTGCTTGTAGTTTGTAAATGTGTTTGCTTCCAAAGTCTTGAATTCTATTAGGAAATCTCACTGACAGCTAGCACCACATTGACTCTGAACAGCAGTGGGTAGTTACCCAGGCAGAATTACTCAGCGAGGACCCTGCAAGAATAGGTGTGCCCACTGCGGGCAGACTGTGTGTTAGGTGCTTATTTTACTGGGATTTCACCGCAGTGGAGTTGGGGCATTAGCAGTCGCTTAGGGAACAGGATCCCCTCGGGATGCTGCAGACCCTAACGTCATCAGTTGATGGAAGAAGATAGAAGTGAAACACATCAATGAGTGCTTCCCTGTTTGGACCTTGAAAGAGCTCTGTAAAGGGTGTGTGTGAGAGAGCAGGGGAGAGGGGAAAGGGGAGCTTGTCATGGGAGAAGAACTTCTTGAGGAAGAAGGAAAATGGCCTTCCCCAAAACGCTGAGACATGAAAATATGAACTGTGACAATCTGATAAGCAGATCTCCCCAGAATTGTTCGGTCCCAAGGGTGAGACATGGCAGACTGTCCTTTCCAAAGATGGCCGTGTCATGTTCGCCTCCCACACAGTCTTCTACCAAACCTCCTTGCCACTCCAGCACGAGGTGAAGACTGTTTCCGTCTCTGAGGATTCAGAGGGATTTTCCATTGTGTGGTGGAGATGACGCTGTGACCTTGCACACTGAGTGTCACCAGAGGCAACTCGTTGAAATACTTGTGCTTGGGACCTTGAGCCTGAGCATGAGAAATCCACTGACTCCAGGCACCATGCTGTGGGGAAGCCATGGGGGGGCACGTCAATCTTCAAGACACCAGGCATGACAGTGAACAAGCCTTCACGTAACCCCAGCAACCAGACTTAGAGTCTTCTCAGGTGAGACCCAGACACTATGGAGCAGAGAAAACCAATCTCCGTGGCACCCAGTCTAAATTCTTTGTCCACAGAGGTGCCTGGAGGGCTTAGTCATTAAGTGTGTGCCTTCGGCTCAGGTCATGATTCCAGAGTCCAGGATCGAGTCCCCCCATCCTGCTCCCTGCTCCGCAGGGAACCTGCTTCTCCCTCTCTCACTCGCCCCGCTTGTATTCTCTCTCTAGCTGTGTTTCTCTCTATCAGATAAATAAATATAAAAAAATAAATTCCTTGTCCACAGAACCTGTGAGTGCAATAAAATCATTTTGTTTGAAGTTGCTAAGTTTTGCAGCTATTGCTACTAGGAAACCTAGCTTAAACATGGGGATCTCAAGGCTTGCCAGGGGGAAGAGCTGGAAGTTGATTTGGGGATATCCATCACTAATCTTAGGGGATGCCTGCTTAAGAATTAAGATTTGAAATATCCTGTGTCCCATGTCACAGCTGACCTTCATGTGCATGGTTCAAGGTCAGCAGATTGAGAGAGAGAAAGGAGGAAAGTAAATGTGGCAAAATGTGGACAATGGTTGCATCTAGGTGGAGATTATTTGGGATGAAAATTAACAGAAGAGAAAAAAAGTGGGAGAGGAGAATCTTCAACTGGCCTTTGAGAACCTCAAGAAGAAAAGAATGGACAGAAGAAGAGAAGAATGGAAAGGTGTGGAGTAGAAGGGGAGCCTTAAGACCACGGAATTCCTTAGTCCTGGTCCCATCTGCTGATTAGTGTATCTGAAACCAACATGACGGGCACTTAGCTATGTTGGTGGCACCAGGAATAACAAGGGAAGGACTTCATCCATCCTCAAACCGTTTCACAACTGCAAACCCTGTTGTCTACAGGGACAAGGAAATACCATAATATCTTAAACCCAGAGGTTGAAGATGACATGAGCCGAGTGCTGTCTGATGGGCCCATGTTTTTTAGAAGTCAGAAATTGGGATGGTTATGTGAGACCTTACAATTTTTCAAATGCTGACAATGAATTACAAATGTGAAAATACAGTGCAGGCCAAATAAAATATGTCTCCATGTCTTATTCAGCCCCGAAGCTATGGGGGGTTTGAGATTTCTGCTGGCTGGTTGGACCTCTGCACCTCAGGGTAGTTCTGGACGAGGCTGGGCTGAAGGGACATACTGACGTGACATTCAGCCCTCCCCTCACTATAATACCTACCTTTCTGAGGGTGTGAAGGGTCATGGCTACACTTGCCACCAAGACAGTGTCCCCAGTACAGGTCCCTCCGCAACACCTTCTTGCCAAATGTCCAGGACCCTATCCTCCTTCTCTGAGGGTATGTCTGCATCCTGGGAGTTGCCTATGCCCGATATTGAGCCATCTTGAAGCCAGACAGATGTCATTATTGTTGAATGGCCGATGAGTGAGGGACTGGAGGAAGGACAGCTTTGTTGTACCACCTGGTCAAGAACCAGCGACCTGAGGATGCTGTTTCCAGCTTTGCCTGCAGGGGGCTCTTAGCTGAGCTTCTCCCAGCTCCATCACCCTTGTCTCATCCCTTTCTCCCTTCTCAGTCCTTCTGCTTTATCCCAGGGAAACATTTTCTAATCTAATATTCTAAAAGGAACTCTGAATATAATTCATTGTCTGTATTTTATACACCAATTCCCCTCAGAGCCCAGGTTCTAAGGCTCAAATTATTTTTTCTGCTGCAGCATCTTCTCTAAATCAGTGTCGTCAGATGCACAGGCCCTCTAACAAGATAGAGACAAAGACCAAGAGCAAAAAGGAAGAAAATACCATGAAGAGGAAAAAAGAGCAGTATAGGAGACATAGTCCTATACTCTATATTGTACGAACACGGGCATGAAGGGAATGAGGGAATTAGAAAAAAAATCAAAAAGGAAAATAGAATGAGTCTAGAGACTAGTTCACAGAGGCACTTTGGTTTCCTTGGAGTGGGCCACCTAGTTACCGCTAGGATTCCTGGAATCTAGGTGAATCTGGAACTCAGACTCTATGTCAAATGGCACTATCTCTTCCAAATATAGGTCCAGTTCCAAGCAAGCTTGCCCAGTTAAATTTTAGGGATACAGGATTGGACCGTGGGTGTAATCTGTTGAGTTACCAAGCCAGAGACAAGGATTGCTTGGTGCCCAGTGCCATCAGATGAAGGGGGCAGGGGCATGGAGAGAAAGGCTATGAAGCCATTATGTGCATGACCAGGGTGGGATGTCTCTATTCGGTGGCCCAGTCAGTTTAAACCTAAGCTTACTAATCAGCTTTGTGTGTGGTATTTGTTGGCTCTTCCCACTGAGAGAACATGTTGAGCAGCAAACATGATTCATATGATATTGGCAAGTCTGGTCAAAATATAGGACCAGCACTGCTTGTTTAGATGTGAGAGTGGCAAGGTCTCTGTGAATTCAGCATTCTTTTCCTGGTGCCATGTTCGTGAAGGGGAAGGTATGGGTGGTCATGTTGGGTGAAGAGGAGGTATGAGTGGCCATGTTGGGTTGGGGGGTATGGTTGGCCATGCTGGTGATGGGGAGGGCATGGGTGGTTATGTTGGGTAAGAGGACAATTCTGGTTAAGTGTTACAATGTCCTAATCACACTGGGCTCACATCCTCCCACCTACCTGTCCCCTTTCCCATTTTTTGACTGAAGACAAAGTTGCTGATATAGTTTCTTCTTGCAACCCCAATATCTTTGCTTTAGTCATCCTTTTGAGAAAAGAGTATTAGGAGGGGCCCCTTCAGTGCCACAGTGAAGGTCATCTGAATGATGATAAAAAGCTCTACAGAAATCATAAAGCTCTCGAGGGAACAGAAAGTACCAAATGCTTTCTCCCTGAAGAGTCTAATAAGCCAATAAATGACTGACCCTGGCCTCATCTCTCCAGCTTATTTGTTGCACAGATGATGGAGAAATTTTGATATTTGCAATGACAGGGAGCAAACCACAACATAATGGAGGGTGGCTGAATTCTGGGGCAGAGGCTGTGCAAGGTGTCCTGGTTTTGACACTTAGAGACTGAAGTAGAGAGAGCACCAAGTGACGTTGCTTCTGAGGCAGAAGTCAGCCAACTTTCTCCGTAAAGTGTCAGAAAGGAAACATTTCAGCTTTATAAGCCTATGGTCTCTACCATAACTACCCAGTTTGGTCACCATTACGTAAAAGCAACCAATGCCCATGGCTGGCTTCCAGTAAACTTTTACAAAAGCAGGGAGGGGACCAGATCTGGTCTCACAGATTACTGATTCCTGCCCTGGGACACCACTAACTTCAAGATATTTCAGGGAGGCAAAATATACCTTTTCAGGTACATGCTGGTGGGCTGTGTTGCATGAAGGGGAGGGAGAAACATAGCTGAGAGATGTTTATGTTGCAGGATAATATTTTGATTTTTTTTCTTGTTTTTCCTGAGACTTTCACTTTTTCAGGGGGTGAGAATAAGTCACCCATCACCTTTGGTGAAGTGAGGTTATTACAACAGAATGAATAATAGATTCATAGAGATCTTCTATCTTTTAAAGTTTAATTTTTGGGATTTTTTTAAATGATAAAAGTGATGTTCTCAGATACAGAAACAGTGGTTGTTCATCTTGCTTGTCTGGTCAGGGTAGGTTTTGGGTGGAGGGTGAAGGTATGAGGGGAAAATCTGATGAGTTCAGGGAGCTTCCTCTGAAGCCTGGGCAGGTGAGGATGAGAATGAAGACGGGTGTGTCTGTGAGACTCATGAGTGATGACAACATAACACATGTCAATTTCTAGAGCTGAATTATAAACAGAGACCTCACAACTTCCAGCAGAAAGACTGACATGGTCCAAATTTGAGCTATTGATCAATGTTAAGACAAAGAATCCAGGAGAGACTTGTAGACAAATAGGTTTCCTTAGCTACCTGCTAGAATTTATTTTTGTCTTATAACACAAAAATAAGATTCGATCTAGAAAGTAATTTTAAAAACATACACATTCATTCTGAGAAAGACACATATATATTTATATTACCTGCTTTGAGTTTCAGACCGAAGTCAGTTTGCTTATGGGGCAAGAGGATTGCAGCTAACACTGGGACAATCATCTCCCTTCCTGTCCCTTCCAGACCACATCGAGGTCCCAGGAGCTGAAGAGACACACAAAACAATTGGAGGTAAAGGGTGTGACAGTCTCTCAAACTTGAGTCACCCTACAGCACGTCTGGTTATTTTTGTGTTGTTGTTGGGAAGCATGGCGGGAAATGGCAGCTCTCTGAGTTAGTAACAGTCAGTTTAAGCTTATTTGTGTTGCACTAACAGATAACACCAAAGTCGATTAGCAAACATTAATTCCGTCTTCATAGCACCTGTTCCTTCTGAACCAGCTGCAGTCTGCTCCAGTGCTCCTTTCTCTAGGATTCAGGTAGAAGTAGCAGCTTCTAAGGGCCAAGAGAGCATGGCGCAGCTGCCACATGGCTCTCAGGATCTCTCTCTGCATGGGGCCTGTGTCATTCTGCTCAGGTTTCGCAGGTTGAGGAGTGCTATTGGTGATGGAGAGTGGAAGTCTTCCCACAACGGAAGAGAGAGCCTTCGGCAGAGAAAAAAATCATATTATTGTCTTTTAAAATATGAATTATAACCCACAAATTTCCATTTTGGATTCTAATTTCATTCATGCTCTCAAAGTCTCCAGGGGGGCAAAATGTGACCCATTAACTCCCATCACTCATGCAAAGCCAGGCAAGGTCATCAGAATGGCAGAAGGTCAGCAACTTGAAAGACTTGGGTCTGTATCCGGGTTAGCAGGTGGGAATTGCAAACTCACTCTTTCCTTCTTTCTTTTTTCTTTCTTCCTTCCTTCCTTCCTTCCTTCTTTCCTTCCTTTCTCTTTCTCTCTTTCTCTCCCTCCCTCCCTTCCTTCTTCCTTTCATTTCTTCCTCCTTCCTTCCTTCCTTCCTTTCTTTCCTTCCTTCCTTTCTTTTCTTTCTCTTTCTTTCCTTCCTTTCTTTCTTCCTTTCCTTTCCTTTCCTTTCCTTTCCTTTCCTTTCCTTTCCTTTCCTTTCCTTTCTCTTTCCTCTTTCCTTTCTCTTTCTTTCTTTCAAGATTTTATTTATTTATTTGACAGAGAGAGAGATCACAGGTAGGCAGAGAAGCAGGCAGAGAGAGAGGAGGAAGCAGGCTCCCCGCTGAGCAGAGAGCCTGATGTGGGCCTCGATCCCAGGACCCTGAGATCATGACCTGAGCCGATGGCAGAGGTTTTAACCCACTGAACCACACAGACGCCTCAATCTCAGACTTTCTAAGCGGGTCCAGTTACAAGCTGTCCTCCACCCTCTCAGTTGGGATCAGACCCAGCCTGGCCGCTGGAGTTAATCTCACTGTGACGGGCAGGAAGTCCTCAGAGGAAGGCAGCCTGGAAGTTGGCAATGCAGCTTTTTGGGTGATTTTGTTTTATTTTATAAAACTAGTCAACCATGTGCTTGTGTTTGTCACATTGGAAGATGACAAGTCATGGGAGAAAAATTGTCCCTTTTCATAATTCAGAGGCTGGAATGATTGTACTATTCCTCTAAAGATGAATATTCTCAGTCATTATAAAAGCATAATGGCATGTGACAGATGCACTGGAAACACCATAGAACCAAAGAGCCATTTGTCACTCCCAGACTCTGGCATTTAGATTGTCAGAGTCTGGGAGTTGTGCTGGACCTTAACATTTTGCTTCTGATGAGAAACAATAAAATAAAAAGTGCTGTGTTAAAAGAAGTGCAGGTACCCATAGAAATGTATGTTCTCTACTCTTTCAAAAAGTTATAGAGGAAATCCACATGTGTCTTCCTGCATGTGGGATGGTTCCAATTTAGAATTTAAATCCTGAAGCCAATAGCAGGCATTGTTCTTGGTGAGCTCTTGGCTTCTTTGGGGGCAGGTCAGATTCGCCTTCAGCTACAGCCAGCAGTGAGCACAGAAAATACCTCCGTATACACAGGAGTCTGCTCCTGGGATCTGGGGCTGGAAGGAGTTCTAATATATCCACACAGACACTCAGAGAACAGTTTTGGAGAAGGGGAACAAGCATGAGGAGAGAGTAGCATGGTATGACAAAAGGGACTTGGACTGGGATTCTGGAGAGTTGGGCTCCAGAGCCACTGTTTTCATTTACTATTTCTGCAATGCTGAGAACCTCACTGTGTCTCTTTCCTTATCTTGGAGGAAGAAGATATGAAAGAGTTCAAAATTTTGCAGTGGAGTAGATGGGTCTATGGAATCAGAATTACCCTTATTGACCCATAGAACCTAAGAGGTGTGTGTGGAGGGGAGAAGGGAGGTGTCTGTAGCATTTAGTTGTGGTCAGTGCAGCACTAGCAGAAGGTTGGTTGCTGATGCTCATCACCATCTCTATCACCACCATTTCCACCGTCATCTCCACCACGATCATCTCCACCACCATCACCACCATCATTATCACCACCACCATCACCATCATCACCACCACCACCATCGCCACCATCATCACCACCATC
>PITA01012341.1:0-62419 GCA_004023965.1 Spilogale gracilis | reverse complement strand
CCCTGCCCTCAGGGAGCCCAGTCTGAGGGGAGACACAGCCCTGCCCTCAGGGAGCCCCAGTCTGAGGGGGAGACACATCCCTGCCCTCAGGGAGCCCCAGTCTGAGGGGAGACACAGCCCTGCCCTCAGGGAGCCCAGTCTGAGGGGAGAAACAGCCCTGCCCTCAGGGAGCCCAGCCTGAGGGGGGAGAGACAGCCCTGCCCTCAGGGAGCCTCAGTCTGGGGGTGGGGTGGGGAATAACCTCTACTTTCATGGAGCCTGTAGTCAGAGAGAGGAGTGAAAGAGTCACTGCCTTCCCCAAAGAGAAACCCAGGACTCGTATAACATACAGGTTAAATCTTCGCCAAGGTCAGCGTGTGACCTTCTATGTGTTCAGAGCTAAACAGAATGAGGACTAAGGAGTGGATGGATTTTTCCCCAGCTCCACTGAGTTATGTAAATGAAAGGACAGGCCCCGAGTGTCCTGAGAGAGGGCTGGGTCTGGAGTGGAAACAAGAGGAACGGGAAGATGAGGAGGGCTTGTTCTTGGCTGGGAACCCCTGGAATTTAGGTAATAGCTGGGAACTCAAGACCCATCCCAGGGGGCAGGAGAGGCCCTCCTTGGTCTGGCGGGGCACTGTCCAGGTTTCAGCTCCCACCGAGGAGCCAGAAGCAGAGAGAGGCATCCCAGGAGAAGCCCGGCCAGTCAGAGGGTGGCTAAGAATCCCACCTCAGCCTTAAGCCAACAGAAACCCCAGTGGATAATCAGACACGTACTACTGTTAGTATTAGGGCATCATTTATTGAGTACCTACAGTGTACCAGGCACTGACTGGTTCATGGCATTATGTGTGCAACCTGAAACCTCACAACAACAAGGCGAGGAAGGTATTACTACTGTTCCTATTAGCCAGAGGAGGAATCTGTCGCACAGAGAGTTTTAAAAGCTGTCAAAGAGTAGGAAGCTAGTACACAGCAAGCTGGAATTTAGACCCACAAGGTCAGACGTGGTGGTGATCCAAATTCTGTTTAACTGCTTCCAAGGTCTGGGAACTCATTACCTTAAAAATGTCTTTTGCTAGAACACCTTCTAGCATCCTCTGAAGCAGGTAGTAGGGGCACATCCCCCTAGATAATCAAGGTCCATGAAGGTAGTGGCCAGAACATGGAGAACAGTATCCGGCACATAGAAGCTCTTTAGGAAGATCTGTGGGATGAATGTTCATCTGGTAGAATCATTTCCTAGGCATCCATCCCCTCCCTCGTGGGCCACAGCCAAAGCATAGCCAATGGGCTCTAGGCACCTGTCACAACCAAATGTGGTTTAAAAGAGATTCAAGAATAGAAACTCAAACAAGGCAATTCCTAATTCCCAGGGAGCAAGTGCCATGGAAACTAAGAGGGCTGCTATCAGAGCTGAGAGCCCCCTCCTCCAGGAAGCAACGCTGATCACTCCAGCCCCCATCAGATTCCCACAGTCTTCACCTCTCCCCTGGTCCTGAGCCACACCTGATGGGGATGGTTCCTGTCTCTGGGGCTTGTCCGCCTCTCCACTTGACTACAAGCCCCACTGCAGTGGCAGAGACCCGGTACCTGCTGCTGTTCAGCCCTCAAAGCCTTGGCATGACATTAGGAACAAGGGAGACTTCCTCAGTGTTGAAGATGGAGGGACATCAGAAGTTGTGGGAGGGGGGAGGCCGGGGCACACTACCCACCCCAACTCCTTCCACCCTCCAGCTGCAAATATGAGACCCTTGGGCGCCCAGAAATTGATGGGGGGCATGCATACCCGTGGAGCCCCCTCTCTTGTGCTCTATCATCTTCCCTGTGGCTCCAGGGCCCCTCTGCTCAGGCTTGAGGACTGTGGATGGAAGAAAACCCAGGCACCCCAATCCCTGCTCCACACACACGCGCACACGCCCCCCTCTACTCCGAGCTTTTGGTGCCAGAGGGGGCTGCCTCTTCCATTTTTTTCTTAGCTATTCTGAGAAGGTGAAACTGCAGAAACAATTATTCAAGCCTGGGCATTCAGTGGTCTGGGGAGGGGCAGGAAGCGAGGGGCTTCCCATCATGGGGCCAGGGAAGGAAATGGGGTCTGTGCTGGGGGCAGTGACGGGAAGGCCCTGGGAACAGGCTTCCTTAATCCTAGGCCACATGCCCTGCTCTCCAGCCACCCAACACCTTCCCTGAGACTGCTCTGTCCAGAGGAGAGAGCGCCCCCTCCCAGGCTCAGGATTCTTGCACTTCAGTGTGAATGATCACAGGCACAGCGGGTCCAACCAGGTGGAGAGACTGCCTGGCTCAGAAAGAGAAGCCCTCACCTCTGCATCCCTCTTTCTCTCCAGGCCTCTATGTTCTCCCACTGTTCATGCCTCCTACTCTCACACCCCCCTCACCTCAGACCCTAGTCCTCTCCTCTCCCAATCACACCCAGAGGTCTCCCCTTGACAACCCTGCTCCCCCATGGGCCCCCCATTCTCTGACTTCCTTCTGAGTCAGACCCAGGACTAGGCTAGCAGGAGGGCGCAAAGTAAGTCCTTCAAGCTTAAGTATCAGGTTCTGTCTTTTCTTGTCATGCACAAATTCCTGCATTAATATTTTTTTAGAAATATTGTGTTAAAAGATTATTTGTTTCAGGTACCTGTAGTACCCCCTTAAATTTTGCATCCAAGGCAGGCACCTCATTCTTTTCCTGCCCTGTGCACCCTCCCTGCAATTGGGAGTCTGGGGTTCCCTCCAGACTCCTCTGTCTCCAGGGACACAGGAGGACTGACAGCCAGATCCTTGCTCCACCCCCTACCAGTCCCCGCCCTGAGTCCTACCCTCCTCCTGTAGAATCTCTCCTCTCTCTTTCACCCCACCTGCCCACCTGCCCACCAGTCCCCCTGCCCACCTGCCCACCTGCCCGGGCCAGGCTTCAGGGGACCGGGGCTGACGAACAGCTGTTCGCCACAGATATCTCAAGCCTTCTTAAACAAAGCTCCGAGGTTATCTTCTCTTTTCAGGGGTCACTGACCCCCATCCTGTCAACACTGCCCCAGAGGTACTATTTTCCCAACTTTAATCATCTTGATGTTTCTTCCTTGACAGCCTCTGACAGGGGTTCAGTGTGAGCCAATACTAACTGTTTGGAGAACAGAGGAGTAAATAGAGACAGAGAGTTCTCAGTGGTGGAGGAAACAGCCACTCTCAACAGCCTTGGGAAGCTTCCAGTTTCATTTCATGCATTTATTCAGTGAAGACCTCTTGAGCACTGACTATACGCCAGGTGTTGCTCTAGGAGCTGGGACACAGCGGGGAACCAAGCAGAATCCCAGCCCTCGGAGCTCAGGTGGGGAGGCACAGTCCCACGGCACAGATTTCCTTCCCCCTAGACCCCACCCCTCTCATTAGCTCGTTAGTACACGATTCAGGGCCCCTGGCACTGGGGAGCCCATGATGATTGCATGGCGTGTCTTCGTGTCTGAAGCAAAGAATAAGTGGAGATCTAAACTTCTGTGTAGAGAGGTTTTAGATGGGTGTGGGAAGCCGGGGTCTTAGTTTGACTGTGACCCCTGCCCTCTTCATTGTGGGCGCTGTGGTTTCTGACTCAGTTTCCCCACTGGGACCAGGAGAAGATAATCCTCAGTCCTCCCCTCCCTTCTCCATCACCGCTCCGGGATGCTGTGAGCTACCAGGAGAGGACAGATGCTGGGATGCTTGAAATCTGGCAAGTGTCCCTAAATGTAAAAACAGCACCAGGCCAAGAGTCAGGGTCATGTTCCTGGCATGGCCACTGACTGCAGAGTACAGCAATTGAGAGGACAGATGCTGATTTTGACTTTGGTCACAATACCAGCTCTACCACTACCTAGCTTAAATACTCTGTGCCTCGGTTTCCTCATGGGGTGCAGGAGAAATACTACCTCACACCTGATAGTGTTACTGTAAGTAAAACATTCAGAACAGCCATGGCCCTTTATAAATTGATGATTATGCGCTTGCTGGGTGACCCTGGGTGAGCCCATCCCTCCTCTAGGGTTCTGGGGTTCCAACTGTATAAGGAACAGGTTGAACCTAAGTTCCCCTTTGGATCCCCAGTTTTGGAAAGCTCTGGGGCCGCTTCCCTTTAGGTCCCCGGCACCAGCCCCTCGGGAACTGCCTAAGGGAGCTTCTTCATCTTCCAGGTGCCCTGGCTGGGAAGGTGGAGACAACCAGAGAGGTTTGAGACTGTGGCTTTCTGTGTGGATCCGCTGTGATTGGCAGTGTGGGAAAAGAGGATGTTGCCTAAGGGGCTGCCAGCTGCCTCCGCTGTGGTATTACTGAGAGCAGAGAACATAATGGCATTTTCATTATGCGAAGGGAAATGCAGAGTGAGGCTATGCCTTCTGCAGAGCACGATGCTCCTTTCCCTCCTGGCTTGGAGGGCAGCTCACCCTGGTGGTGGAGGGAGACGCTGTCCTGGGGACACACCCATCCTACTGCCCCCAGGGCCCTTGGAGCACAGTGGGGGTCTGCAGAGCAGAGCGCAGGGAGGCAAACCTCTCAGTGACAGAACAGGGCACTGCAAATTAAAGTCCTTCCCCAGCTTCCGCTTCAGGCCAAAAGGGACCTGTCTGAGGGGGCAGGAGGCCACTGGGATCAGGAGGGAATGAGATTTCTCCACAGGAAAGAAGGAGGGGTGCTAGGAGCTCTGGGTCTACACTGTGCCCTGGTCGCCTGCTCCTTGGCCTGGTTCTACAGTGGTTAGAAGCTCAGGATCAGCACAGACACGGGTGTGCTCTGATTCGGTTGCCAACATCCCACATTGCAGGTAGACCAGCACATCTGGGCCCTCCCGCCGAGCCCGCCAGCAGCAGGCTCCAGGCTCCCTGCAGTGAGCAGCCACTGCAGCCCGGGACTAGGTCTGCCCAGCCTGGAGGCTCCCAAGTAGTGGAGCTACACACACTGGCCCCCAAAATATGTCCCTCCCCCACCTCCTGTGCTTGCTAACACCTCCCTAGCATCATGGGGCTGTGAGGCATATCTGTCCCTTCATTTGCTTGCCTCACATTCCCCAAGAGGAATTATCTGTGGCAATAGCTGAGCCCAGCAAAGTGTGTCCCCTGGAGGACAGCTGAGAACTCTTCGGGGCCTTTGTCCACCATCCATCCCAGTTCCACTGAGATGCCAAGAAGTGATAGGACCGCTGGGTAGTATTCCTGAGACCCCAGATGGAATGCAGTGGGGTTGCAGGGAGCTGACGGCACAGGGGAACCCCGGGAGCCTCCTCTGCATCCCTGGAGAGTGAAGATGGTGGAGAGAGGCCTCGGGTGTGAGGCAATGCTCAGGGAGACACAGAGCTCACTGGCCAGGTCCCAGTCACAGGTGGAGGTGACAGATCTCTGCTGCCAAGAAGGAGGGTGGCCTCACTTGCAGAGGATGCTGGGAAACATGGCTCTGCTGAAACAAAGGCCTCGGCTAGGTCCCCACCTCCTCCTGCTCTGGGTCCTGCAGCACCCGCCCCCAGAGAAGCATGCCCAGCAGTCGACTGCTGGCCCCCAGAGGTTCTTACCATGTCACTCGAACACATGCACCCTCGAGACGCCGCAGCAGTGAGCACCGTCAGGTGGGCACCCAGAGGCTCACCCCAGAAAGGCCTAGGAATCCCTACGGACATGCAAACACGCAGCAGAGAATGGTCCCCTCTCACCCCCTCCCATGCAGACATACAACACACAGGGCCGGGCCACGTCCAAGGGCACACTGCCGCACCCAGCAGCATCTCCACCCTCACAGCCCCTGGCGGGGCCTCCACACAGACCTGCACTCATGGGGACCCGAGTCCCGAGACTGGTCATTCAAACAAGCACACATGTGTGCACATGCGCACACTCCACTCCCAGGCGGGCTGCTGCTCTGGCCCGGATGCTTGCTGTCGGCACACTCGTGTCCATTCTAACACGTGAAGAGGAGCCTGTGAGGAGGAAGTCCCACGCTCTGCGGGGAGCCTCCTACGCCCCCCATCACCTTTCCAGGAGATGCAGGCTATGAGGTTTCCAGTTAGGAACCCGGGGCCCCAAAGACACAGTGGCGGCAGGGGGTCCTTAAGTATGCAGCCCAGGTGGTGCTGGAATGGACAGGAGGCACATTGACCAAGGGAAGACTTCCAGATAGCTCTGTAACACCTGCAGAGCCCTGATCCCGGCCTCAGGCAGCAGCCCCGGGCAGCACTGGCTTCCTTGCTCGCTACCCTCCTAGGAGAGTGACTACCACCCAGGCCACAGCAGGTACCCTGCACGATGAAGCCTCTGAGCTGGGCTGCATGGGCAGATGCTAAAAAGACCTACTCACCATCTCTGCAGCCAGCCCTGTCCTCAGCCTTGACCATGCCTTGCCTCTCTCAGCAGGTGAAGCTATCCCTGATAGCCCAGCCATCACGGTTCCAACGGAGTGCAGGGGCCTCAGGCATCTAGCTTGAACCCAGCTGCTCTCTCTGTTTGGGGGCGTGGGGGGTGTCCCCTAGGTATCTGTGGATGCAGCAGGTGCCCTACACCCCAGAGCAGCATATCCATATTTCCTCAAAGGGCATCCAATGCCAAAGCACCTTCTAGATGGAGGCTGGGTTGCAAAGTGAATGATTTCTAGGGATCATGATGCTATCCCCATTCCCCCCATCCTGCCACTTAGATGAGCCATCTGCAAAATGGGCAGCAAACCCTTTGCAAACAAGGGATGGGGTCTGATGACTTCTAGAGCCCCTACCCACTTTAAAAGCTGGGATATTCTGTATTAATTTTGAAAGGCGCATTTTCAGATGTTATCAGCCACGTTGAAAAGACCACACATCTGTTCCCTCTCCAATGCATGGACATCTCCCTGGTTTATTCAGTCCCTGCCCATCAGCATCCTGGAGATCATCCTCCTCCTCTTCCGGTTTCCCCGCTTACACCAGTCCCATAAATCCTTCCTGGAGGAAGCATGGGGCACCTACGTATTATGCACACACATCTATGCGTATGTACCTCTCTCATTGCCGCCAGAAACAGTGAGCTAGGTTTTTGGCAGCTGAGTCATATTCTTGGCTTCCATTCAGCTTCTGGTCCATGCATACCCAGCAAGACTGTGTATCTGTATCTTCCCCACCCCTATTCCTGACTACCCCCATCCTAGCTCCTCTGTCCTCTCTCCTCCTCCCTCTACTCACCTAGGGAAACAAGCTGTGGGAAAACAAGACTGTGATTTTTCATCATGTTTATAAATCTCTTAAGCTCTGCACAGTGCTTTTTTCCAGCTTTAAGGCTAGCTGGAATGTTGCTGTTTTCGCAGAGAAAATCAAAGGAAAGGGATTATAATTATGGGTCAAGCCCTGAGCAGAAAGCAGCTGCAGGCGTTGGGGGCTTCCCTTCCTTGGGCGTCTCTCGTATCAGCAAAGAGCCAGGCATCCAAGAAGTGTGCCAAAAAGGGACTCGATCCAGGTTTTTGCCTCTTTTGGTACTCTTCATCTTCCCTTCCATCTTCCCCTCCTTCCCCTCCTCTTCACTCCACTGAATGTCTCCTGTCCTTGTCCAAGGTGGAGAAAATGCCCGCAGCCAGGTTGTAAATGCTCGGCTCAGGGCCACAGAGAGACCTGGAGAAGCACCCTGCGGGCCCCCAACTTCTTTCCAGGGAGGGGCAGAGACAAGCCCCACCCACCACCATCTCCAGAATGAACTGCGGGGCCATCCACTGTCTTTTGTCGGTGGGTGCCACCAGCCAATTCTACCCAAGCCTGGAAGAACCTATCCAATCAGGCAAGCTGGGAGAAAGAAGACAGAAAGGAGAGGAGAGAGAAAATAGAATTGTCCTCTGTGAGAGCTTGTGCCCTCCTTCCCTATGAGCACAGTGACCTACCTAACCCAGGGAAGTCTGTAGAGCGTCTCATCCATCCTCACCAACTGCCAGATCTCAAAGTCCCACCTGAGGCTGACTTGTTGAGACTGGTTCTTGTTTTATTATTTAAAACAGGAGTCAGAGTCAACTTGAGGCAGAAATGAAAGCCCCAGGCCTGGTGGCATTGGTGTGGCTGAGCATTTCAGGGTAGATTTGAGTAAACAGCCACATGTAATCCCGTGCTTCCCCAGAGGACCCCTCGCTCTCGCCCCCAAGGTCTGTGGGCCCAGATCTCCTCCTCCCAAGTCCCAGCTTCAGACCTCGGAGCCAGAGAGAGCTAGGAAGTCATCTCTGCACGGGTTTCCCCTGACAGATTAGGAGGAAGAAAACTGGTCTGAGCTCATGCCGGCCCCATCTTCCTCTTCAAAAACCAGCCCGCAAGCCTAAAGGGATGGCTCAAACCCCATTCCTGCAGAACTGAGGATAAGATGCATTTTCATGGCACCGAAAACGTGGCACGGGCCCGAGACGACACATCCCGGCTCTGTGCTGCCTCCACAGTGACCTCAAGCAAGTCCCCTCCCCTCTTTGGACCCTAAACCCAAGTCTTCATGAGGGGAGAGAGCAAATGGGTGACAGGGACTTTGCGGCTGTGAGGAGTTCGGGTTTGTTAACTGGACAAGAGCTTTCCCCAGGGGCAAGGGATGGCGGGAAACAGTGTGAGAAACACAGGACCCTGAATTCAGATCCTGCTTCCCCATTAACTAGCAGATGGTCCAGTGTAATCACTTTTCATCCCTGAGCCAGAGTTTCTGGACTGTAAATTGGGGGTAAGAAGAGCATCCCCCTCATGGGGTGGTCGTGGTATCAAACAGCTAATTCACGCACAGGGCTTCACTAAAGGTGTGGCACTGAATGGGGGCTGATAAATGGTGTTATTGTTTATTATATTGAAAGTTAACCAGATAGCAAGGAGCCCAGTCCTTTAATTAACTGAGTAGTGGGGGGCTGGGGGAGCACCAGGAAGGCAGGGTGCCTGGATGGGGCAGGGCACTCAAGGGTAGTGGCCCGTGCAAGATAGCTGGCCCATTATCGCAAGGAGAACTGGGTGTGGGGCATAAGCAGTGAATCTTGAAACACTGAAAAAATAAAATTATTTAAATAAATAAATAAAAGATCACATACATTTTCACTATTTAAAAAAAAAAAACAGGGGCGCCTGGGTGGCTCAGTTGGTTAAGCGACTGCCTTTGGCTCAGGTCATGATCCTGGAGACCCGGGATCGAGCCCCACATCGGGCTCTCTGCTCAGCCGGAAGCCTGCTTCTTCCTCTCTCACTCCCCCTGCTTGTGTTCCCTCTCTCGCTGTGTTTCTCTCTGTCAAATAAATAAATAAAATCTTAAAAAAAAAAAAAAAAAAAAGACAGCTGGCTCCTATGTAATGCAGAGCCCAGTGGCCCAGCCTCACCCCACTGCAACAGTGTGTTCTGGGCAGAGAAGGGGAAAACACCTTCATTGAAAACAAAATGATTGAATGATTCGTATTCACCCATCTTCCATACCCCAGCACTGGGGCAACCCCTAGGGCGTGCTAAGTGGGTTACTGTCTGCCATGGCATGGAGGCTGTGGGGACAGAAGGGAAAGGAGAGGAAGAGACATATAAGAGGGGCCCCAGGAGGGGAGGGGCGTGGTGGAAGAAAGGAAGGTGGGAGATAAGAGAAGGTAAGGGGGAGAAAAAGGAGAAATGAAGAGGATGGACAGGGAGGGGCAGGGGGTGAGTGGGGGGGAAGTGGGGCCCAGGACCCCGTTCTTGAGCGGAAATGCTAATTCTAGACATCACTCAAAAGTTCTGCAAACATCCTCCCGCCTGCAAGGGAAAGCTATTTTAAAATGTAAGCACTGAGAGGGCAGGGACTCTGTGTTACTGTTTCTTTTTCTTTTTCCTTTTATTTCAGCTTTGCATCTTCAGGTCCTAGAATTGTGCCTGCTCAGGAGCCCATTCAGTAACTACTCGTCGAATGAAAATATTTCCCTGCAGAGAATCAGCTAGCAGGTTGTAGCCCGGCGGCTCCCGTGGGTTCTGCCCTGCACTTGGGGGCCATCCGGGGATACTCCAGGGAATCTTAATGGCTGAGTTTGAGAATTACAGCTCAGATGTCGAAGGAGAGAAGGGCTGAGAGAATAGAGGTAGAGAGATTTCAAGAAAACAGCCCACAGTCCTTGGGGATGGGTGGTTGTGCCTGCGGGCAGCAGGAGAGGGCAGCACAGAGGCACAGAGGTGGGGCCCTGACCTTAGCTGAGGATGTGGCTCTTGATGTGTCTGCTGGGTCCTAAAGGTATGGCACAGTCCAAAGGGTTTGTGCCTAACCTGGTACATCATAACTCCACCTTCCTGGGAAAGACAACGGAGCTATTAACCCCAGCGACCTGCTGCTTCTGACCCCAAGCCTCCCTGCTGCGTCTGCACAGCTCCCTACCCCTGAACGCTAGGCTCCTCCGGTTTATGAAGGACCCAGGTGATCAGCCAGGCCCAAGCTCCTAAGCCACCTCCTGGCCCAGGCTAGTGAGAGCTCAGCAGAGCCTCTGGGGACGTGCCTTCACAGGCTTGGCCAAGTCTTATCATACAGACCAGAGGATAAGGGGGCACTCACCAGCTCTGGGGACCGATTCAAACCCCACCCCTGCAGCTTCCAATCAGGCCGCAGAAGCCGCTCAGTGCATAGTAAGGGCTGATGTCAATTATTGAGTGCTTGCTGTTTCAGGCACTGCTCCAAGTGTTTTGTATCTAAGTTTACTACCCAATTAGCAGGTACTGCTGCTATCCCATTTTTCAAGGAAGGAAACTGAGGCACAGAGAGGTGACGCAACAGGCAAAGAGTCAAGAGTAAAGGGTAGCAGCAGGGTTTGAACTCAGTCGGCCTGTGCGTCCCTGGCTCTTATCTTCTACATCACTTACTCAGATACCTTTTCTTAAAGTAATTGCTACACTCAACAGAGGGCTTGAACTCACGACCCCAAGATCAAGAGTCATAGGCTCTACTGGCTGAGCCAGCCAGGCACCCCTCTCCATCACTTCTTTAATTGACCTCCCTGAGCCTTGGGTTTCCCCTTCCTCAATGAGGTGCATAATAGCATCTTCTTCCAAGAGTTACGGAGCATTTGAAATAACATATAGTAAGTACTTGGAAGAGTAGGAATTCCGTAAACTGCAGCCACTCTCTGTTACAGACTGGAGTGTATTTCCATGGTAAAAATGGCAATAAAGCAAATTGTGATTGATCTCAGTAAGGGGCCCCAAACCATGGTGACGTTCCTGCATCATAATACTTTCTCTATCTGTTACACTACTTAGCTTATTACGTCTTTGTCGCTTCTGTTTCCCCTCCAGATCTACCATCCAGGAGACTGGTCCATGTGTCCCCCAGCAGGGAAGGTCAGGAGATGGCAGGGAATTGGGAGAGTGCCTTCAGTTTCCTTATCACCCCTCCCACGCCCAACACACACAGCTCCCTCCCTGTGAGTCCGTGGTGACCTGCAGGCAGGGGTGGCAGGTCCCGTTGGGCAAGCTTCTGCAGCTCACACGCTCTCTGGGTCTCAGGAATTACCCCTTCCCTTCACCCTTCAAGTTTAAGGATGGCAATAGCTGTGCACTGCCACTAGTCCCATGGTTCTAATGGGGGTCCCTCTATCTTCCCCGTGCCACACACCCAGCTTTGCCAATAGTTTCTTTCTAAACAACCTATTCGAATGTGCCTTCTGTTGCTTGATGGCGTCTTGATCAATAGGCAGCTTCAATTAGAAAGCCAGAAAGCATCATTTTCACTGAAGTCTGGCAGACTTTGGGTCAAATCGCATTCTAATGTTTACCAATCATGTGACTTAGGTAAGAACTCAGCTCTTTTTACATGGGAGTAAAATTAGGGGTAAAAATAGTACCTACCTTATGGTTTCTTTTGATCCAATGGACACAGGACCCCATAAATGACAGCCGTCAGCATTATTAGCATTTTATTTATATCAGGAGCATGTAAGGCTATCTTCCCAAAAGCCTCTGATTTGGGGGCGCCTGGGTGGCTCAGTTGGTTAAGCGACTGCCTTCGGCTCAGGTCATGATCCCAGACACCTGGGATCGAGTCCCACATCGGGCTCCCTGCTTGGCGGGAAGCCTGCTTCTCCCTCTCACTCCCCCTGCTTGTGTTCCCTCTCTGGCTGTGTTTCTGTCTGTCAAATAAATAAAATCTTTAAAAAAAAAAAAAGCCTCTGATTTTAGTTTGGGGGAAGTTATGAAATTCTAGAAAGTTGACTCCATCCCCTTACCCCAACCCACACTATTCCAAAGGGTGCATTTAATTCCAGAGGCCCCAGTGCTTGTTATAAGAGAAGCATAAGACCCAAGCAGGTCTCATCAGAGTGTGACTCAGAACTCCTTCCAAGACTGTTGGGTGAACGTGTTCTCTCTCCTTCTAGATGGCCTGGTCTAGGGACACACAGTCATCTCTCTGTCATGAGGAAGGCCAGCCTAAAGGCAAAGCCAAACTCTGAGGAATCCGTGCCTGGAGTCTACCCCACTTTCTTGTGACTCAAGCTAATAAACATTCATTTTTAGAAGTCAGATTAAATTAGGTTTCTGTCTGTTCATAATCAATTGCATTCAAGGGATTGAGACTTTGCACCTGGAGTGGGTTGTAGATGTAACTTACCCGACAATGTCAGGCAGGGTGTATGCAGCAAGCCAAAGGCACAGGCTGGCAAATGGTCAAGTGTGGCCAGCCGGGGAAAGCCACCATGCTCTGTGGCTTGCGTGCACACACACACACACACACACACGGGGGGGGGGGCACCGCTGACATTCACAGCTATTATAGATTCGAATCGTTACAAGTCAACTTTCCAGCAAATGGTAGCCAAGTGACTAGAGAAGGGAGAGGCTCTAACTGACACAAAGATGTCCACTGTGTTAGCAGCAGGGCTGTCATTCCCCATGTGGCAGACAGGGAACATGGGAGACCCATCAAGGACAGGGTTAACAGTGCCTGCCCCTCAGGTTGCAGCCCACGTACCTGATGAGACTCTGGCAGGTAAGATGAATTCAGAATGCTGGAATACACTGACTATTCCTTGTGCCTTCAATAAAATGTAAGGTCATACAACACAAAGATGACCTTTGGTTCAAGGTGGCCCACTGAGAGAAGAGAGAGCCACCTTTGGTTTGTAATCCAGATTTTCTGAGATGATGGTCATCCTGAGCCTAGCAGAGGAAAAAGGGTGCTGTAGGGGGTGGGCAAAGGTAAGTAATAAGGAAGCATACTGGAACATACAATTGGTTTCACTAGGAAGTCTGAACCCTTGACCACACACCAATAAACGCCCTTCCTGGCATGAGGACAATCCCTTTTTGTTGCAAGAGTGCAGCTGAAGGGTAGCCAGTAAGCAAACGGCAGGTAGGTGGTGTGTTCCTATCTTGAGAAGGAGGCCCCTGGGAGGCACAGCATAGAGGCAGAAGCTAGGACACTAAGGGCCAGGGAATGAGCAGAGCAAGGTGGTCACTAGGAGACAATTCACAGTGTTAAGACTGACTCAGCAGTATCTTTCAGCTGTTGTTATTGGCACACGGTATTGACTAGCAAGTAAACAGGCTGGAAATCTAAGGTCTTCAGAGAGAAAGTTACATTGTCAAGTCTGGCTAGTAATGGCTTTAGATTGCTCAAACCTTAAGGCAGTGCCCAAATCCCCAGGCTTATCTAACAGGAAGCAACTGCTAAAGCAGGTATAGAAGATAGTGACCATCTCACAGGGGTCCGGAGAGGGGAATGGACAAGGAAGTCCCCCACGCACCCCTACTGGCCAGGGTATGCTCTGCATCACAGACCACTGACCACAACGTCGCTTTCCATTTCTCTCTTTCCGGGTGGAAGGGGTATGTTTTTGTTTGCAAATTTTTTTTTTGTTTTTGCAATTCTCATATTCTCTTTCCACTGATGCATATTAGCATAGGTAGCTTCCCATTTAAGAGATCAGAGCCTGAAACATCAGGAACTGGGTGTGAAGTGAGCGCTCCGTATCGTTTGTAAGACTTGGTTTTGAAACTACACATGTCATACAAGAGTGTGTGTTGTAGCCGAAGAGGCAGGACTGTGGTGGACATTGCCACCGCCTTCTCGTGTCCATGATAAATGCTCCCAATTTCTGTGTGGGATCTCCTGTGGGGCTAAGGAAGCTGGTTCAATCTCTAGCTCCCTGTGTATGACAGCAGGCAAGTTAGTGATGGCTCATGACCCAAGTCACAAAGACCAGGTCTCAAGGAACTTGCCATCCAAGTCAGTCTATTAGAAAGTCCCCAGGAAGAGATGATTACAAGGGTCAACTGTGTGCCAGGCACTGTTCTAGGTAATCATGGGCCCTGTAAAGAATGACAGAGGGGCGCCTGGGTGGCTCAGTTGCTTAAGTGACTGCCTTCGGCTCAGGTCATGATCCTGGAGACCCGGGTTCGAGTCCCACATCGGGCTCCCTGCTCAGCGGGAAGCCTGCTTCTCCCTCTCTCACTCCCCCTGCTTGTGTTCCCTCTCTGGCTGTGTTTCTCTCTGTCAAATAAATAAAATCTTAAAAAAAAAAAAAAAAAAAGAATGACAGAGACATGGTTTTTCCCTCCGCAAATCCCCATTCTTCAAGAAAGCATAGTATGCAGAGGTGAGGCGAAGGAAGAAGTCAGTGGAGAAGGACAAGGCCAGCACATGGAGGACAGGACACCAAGAGCCCATGAGAAATGGAGCCTGAGGCTTGTTCCAGCTGCTCCTGAAGTCCACGTTACTGCCCAGGTTTCCGAACACACGAGCCGATAAACACCCTCCATTGTTTTACTTAGTTCTCCATTCTTTGTATTTAAAAGATATTCCATGCAGGAATCTCTTGAGCTCAGGCCACTTCTTTGGACCCCATCATAGCAACTAACCCACCAGCAGAAGCATAAACCATGACTGGTAATGTGTGTTGGGTGAATAACATGTGAGCAGAGGCGGCTGCAGAAGACTGATTCCAGCACAGAGCTGCCAAGGCCACCACGAGAAGACCGTACATGTGTCGTGAGGCCAGCAGGGGAGGGTGACGGGGGAATTAACAGAGCATTCTCAGTAAGAGCCGTGGAAGGTTTTATAAAAGTTTCTCTGATCATCTCTGACATGCAAATATGACAGAACCAATTAAGAAAAGATCAGAAGTGGAAGGAGGAGGATTTGAGTTCATCAAGTCCAGGCCGTGCACTTGACTGATGGGAAAGTGAAGACAAAAGACTAGACAAGATCCCCAAGTCCATTCAGAAGGGTGAGATGCACGCCATTCCCATGCTGTTCCCACACAGCCCGGATCTTTGTTCCATCCTTGAGCACAATGCTTCCCCAAGTGTGGTCTCCAACCTGCCCCTCAGCATCACCGGGAACCTGTTAGAAATGCAAATTCTCTTGGGGGGAATGAGAAAGTGAAGTGGGCCCAGAGATCCCCATTTGACTTAACCCTCCAGGTGACCCTGATGAATTCTCAAGCTGGAGAACCACTCTTCTAAAACAGGGGTGCTCAAATCTTCGCATGCAAGCAAACTCCCGGCAACTCTTGGTAAACTGCCAATGCAAATTTCGTAGTTCTGGGGTAGGGCTCAAGAATCTTCATTTCTAACTAGTTTCCAGGCAATGCCAAAGCCGCTGGCCCTGGCCCACAGTACAAAGGGCAGTGCTCTCTAGATTAAAACGTCACCACGCATTGTTCCCCCTCACCCGTGGGCACTGCAACTTCTCACCCAAGTAGCTGAGCAGACACAATCTTATGGGACTTGGAAAAGTCCCAGAAAAACACCACACCACGAAAAAGGAGATATTTTTACAGCTAAATCATTAGCTCATGCCGAAATAAAACCTAGGTCTTAAACCTTTCTTTTCTTCCTCGCCGAAAAAATTTTTTTCATTATAAAAATAATATCATTAAAAGATTTTCAGAAAAGGAAAGGAAGAAAAACACTCATATTCCAATCACCCAGGCTCAGCAACTTTTTTTTTTATATTTGCATAATCCTCCCAGTTTTGGCTCATAAGTATCCTTAAAAAAAATAATAACTAAAAGCAGTTCCTATCATGTACTCGGGGGTTTTCTTGACTAGAACAATTCTGCACGGAGGTGCTCTAATTCCAGCCCCATTTAATCTTAATCAGCAAAAACCCACACTTAATCACTTCATTAACATACTCAGCCGGTCAACAGTTAGTTCCAGTTACACTGTCTTGAATTTGCACTGATATTTCCAGCAACCCTCCACCTCCCTTCTCAATCACTCTCCTCTGCCTCTTGGTTTCCTCCACCACTTTGAGTTCCTGACTCACCCCCATCCCTAGGAGAAAGAAACCCATCTCTGCCACCTGACTGTAGGGATATGGGCTAAAGTAAGTATCAACCAGTGTAGATTGAATAAACAAAGCAATTACGAGGTTAAGACAACCTACGATTATGATATTTTTAATAATCAGCAAAACCTACACAGAGGGGAATAAACTCAATATGTGATTACACAGTGGAGAGTCTTCAAGCAGCACTGAAAACAGAGTTACATCGAAGGAAAGCCTGTTATGGTCCAAGTCAGGGAAGCATCACACACACACACACACACACACACACACACACACACACACACACACACATCCAGGAAAGCAGAGGAATGGCTAAGTTCAGGACCTGGGGACACTCTGTAGGGAAGCATCACACACACACACACACACACACACACACACACACACATCCAGGAAAGCAGAGGAATGGCTAAGTTCAGGACCTGGGGACACTCTGTCCCTAACCAGGAGAGCATTTCCCCAACAGGGTCTTGGACCGGAAGCCTGCGAGAGCGGAGGGGCCTGCTCACGGTACATGCTCATAGCACGGAATAGGTGAGTGGACATCAGAGTGGCCAGGAGAGAACTGAATGCCACTGAGTGATAAAGCCGAGCTGCTCCCACGTATGTGAGCTCCGTAAGTGGTCTCAGGTGGGGAGCGTGGGTGCTCGGTGAATCATAAGACGGGACCCGGCAGTGCTTCTTTCTGTCAGGCAGTGGTGGGCAGAGGCAGGCGAGGACCCTGGCTGTGCTTCTCCCGCTCAGGTCATCTGGGCAGATCCCACTTTGGGCCACAGATGTCCTTCTGGCCTGGATACTGTTGCTCAGGAACCCAGAGGGGCCTTTGTCTCTCTTGTGGCTTCCAGACAGGTCTCTCCTGTCTTAGCTGACTTTTCAGTCTTCGAAACTTACATTCCCCTCCACCCCCTCTCTGCCTAACCCATCTACCTACTGGGGGCCATCCAATCCCACTGCCTGGGAATCAGGGCTTTCTTACCAGGCCAAGCCCCTGCCCCTTTTGCCTGCTCCCCTCCCGAGAGGCCTGTGGGGTATGCAGAAGCAAAAGGAAATAAGTCAAAGAACAAGATGCCCAGAGATTTGGGTAGGAGAATGTAAGGAGACCTGGGACACCAGAGATGAGATTTCCTCAGATCTGAGGCCTCTGTCCAATGGGTCAACCTCACACCCTCCCCGAGGCTCTTCTCTCCCTGGGCCCTTCAGAGCCATGATTCCCTACCTTGTTGCCACCAGGAATAAGCTAGAATCTAAGGTGCATAGAGGGATGAGCACCCGGACAGATGCATGGAAGAGATGGGTGGGCAGGTGGATGAATGGGGTGGGGGACGGTGTGAACAGAGAGAGATACACAAAGGCATAGGCAGACAGACAAAAATGTTAGAAGGCAGCCTAAAAGGGCTCACTGATAGGAAGCAGAAGGGTCCCAAGGAAACATGACTATTTTTACTCCTTTCTTTGCCTTTTCCTTAAAGTAACCATTAATTCAAGGTAAAATGGACCCAACAATTGTTCAACCCTCCAGACCATCGCTTTGTAATCAGGTTGTCAAATCATAATCACAGCTTCTTAAAACACTGGCTTTTTTTTTTTTTTAAGATTTTATTTATTTGACAGAGAGAAACACAGCGAGAGAGGGAACACAAGCAGGGGGAGTGAGAGAAGGGGGAGAAGCAGGCCCCCCGCCGAGCAGTGAGTGTGGGACTCCATCCCGAGTCTCCGGGATCATGACCTGAGCCGAAGGCAGTTGCTCAACCAACTGAGCCACCCAGGTGCCCCAAAACACTGGTTTTTTAAGCTGAAATGAGGCCCCCTTTTACAGAGGAGCAAACTGAGGCCCAAGGAGGTCAGTGGATATGCCCGAAGTCTCAAATGCTGGTGGTTTTTTTTGCTTTTGTTTTTTAATTTCTGTTTCTCTTTCTGTCTCTGCACCGCCCCCACCCCCGCTTCTTCTCCCTGAAAAATCCCTCTTGTCCTGACTCTCACCTACATATCTTTCAACTACTTTTTATCTCTACTCCAGCCGGTTTCCTGGTTAAAAGTCAGCCTGCAGTCAGTCAACCTATGAGCACAGTGGTTTCCAGAGCAGAAGCAGGAGGTGAGACCAGATTCTGTTTCTAACAAAGCCACTTTCAATAATGTATAATTAATCATAATGTATAAAAAAGGCTTTCTCCTTGCATGCTGGTGGAAAGTTCTTCCTGACATCTAACATAACTCCATCCTCCTTTATAGTTGATTAAATAATTTCCCCCATTCTCTTTTCCCTGGGAATGTGAGGCTTTGTCTTTGCCAACTAAAGAAAGGCCAGTACAGTTAAATGCATTCTGCAGGGTGGGAGTGAGGGTGTGGGGGGGTGCTCTCCTGCTAGCTCCTCCTCTTTGGGGGATGGGGGGAGGCTGGGCCGGAGATGAGCTCACCCACCGGTAAGGAGGTCAGGAGCCCCTACTCCTTCCCTGCCCCCCACACATGAAATTGAGCCAGCAGGATGCAGGAAACCTTTGTCAGATTATTGATCACAGAGGGATGAGAGGCAGCGGCTGATGGGCTGTCTGGACCCCATCCGGGAGGTAAGAGCCAGGTGTAGTCACCACTCAGAGCCCCTCCTCATAGGTCACCGCTCCAAGGGGGCCAGGGGGGCGTCTGGAGCAACTGGCGTTGTGAGAGCTCAACTGTATCCTCGCTCCCATGTCCACGTGCCCCAGCCTGCTCTGTTCCCATCCTCCCGAGGGCCTCAGAAACCTCCTCCCTGGCAGGAAGCCTCTTTGCACCGAATAGATGAGAGTCAGCAGTGAGACTGCTCCAGCCCGCTCTACCCTGCCTTGCATCCCTGCCACCGAGCATCTACCCCAAGTACACATATCTCTGACATGCGTCCTGTCCACTGAGCTTCTCACCTGGCCTGGTGTGCTTTCCTGTGCTACAGCTGTACATCTTTCTTTGCTACTGACTTTGTGTCATCTCGCCTGGGAGCTCCCTGAGGGCGAGAGGCACAAAGTCAGGGTAACCCTCACAATAATGATACCCCGAGAATGGACCATTCCAGGCTCTGTGGCATGCTGTCCTCAAGACCCGCTCTCCTCCAGCTCCACCCACCCCGCCCAGCTGAGCCACCTGGAAAGGGTCCCACCAGCCGGAGGGTCTAGTATTGGCCCAGCTTGGGGGTTGGGGAGCCCAGGAAGCACCACCACCATGTGCGCCCAGGCTGCATGGCCAGGTTTCCTGTCTAGCCCTTCCATGACAGATGGGACCCAGTCTCGCACGAACTAGGCTCTGCTGCCCTGACAAGCCCCTGTGGTGCTACGCCAAAGACACAGAGCAGTAAGGAGAAGACGTGGAGCCCACATGCTCTTCTGAATGGGCAGCAGCAGGGGGACCGGGTGACCATTCTCACAGGACGCTGTCACCCATGCCCCAATTCTGTAGGACTTTCCTCCATTGCGATCACTCAGAGGCCACACTCTTGCCCTTAGGATGGCAGGTTTTTCCAGAAGAGAGAGCAGGTAGTGGGCAGAGGGTCACACAGCTGGTTAGCAGTAGAGAGGGAACTAGAACCCAGTCTCTCTCTTACACACACATACACACACACCCCTCCACAGGGCCAGGGACCTCTTCTGGATGGACTCACGTCCTCCTGAGTGACCCCAAATTTGACCCATGGACAAAATTCCTGAGGCCATGGCCATCAAGGCTTAATTCTGAAGATATGGTTCCAGTCCAGATCTTCGTCAAGGTAGGCTTCCATGTGCCTGACCTACATGACCCCAGATTGAGAGCTCGTCACACAACACACATAATGACCAACAGGATCCCAGTCAGTGCTCAGTTGGCAGGTGCCTCCTGGGCGCCCTGCGCTCCATCCGCGTGTCTCCCAGCCCGACCGCCTGCCATGCTGGAGTCCAGCCTGCACGCCGGTTCAATCTGGGATAGGGTGGCTGGGGGCTCAGGACTGATGGCGTCACACCATTCATCAGACCCTCCTACCTTCTGGGCCAAGGGACCCATGGGCCCAGCACACGTCTGATCTTCAGAGGGCTCCAAGGAAGCAGAGGACACGAGCCTGCCCTCAAAGAAGAAATGGTGTCTTGGTCCTCTCGAGGAATTGACACAGACAAAACAGAAAAGGGAAAATGCAGAGGTGTGGGGGTTAGAGAAGGGGTGAGGATGGTGAGTGTGACTACGGACTTTGGCCCTGGGATAGCCACAAGGAGATGAGGTCCACAGGCAAGGTTCCAAGGAGGCCTTGGGTTCAGGGACAAGCCTTGGCCTTGAGGGCCCAGTTGGACTTCTATAAACAAAGATGAGAGTGTGGTGTGCCCAGTGAAAGAAACCGGAGCAGCCGAGGTGGCAGGGTTGGGACCCCAGTCATCACACCAGGGATGTTCTTACACACTATGATAAAGTCTGCAGCTCCTGGCTATGTTGTGTGACCCCAGGCAAGTCACCTAATCTTCCTGTGCCTTAGCTATAAAATGAGAACAAAAACAGCACCGACTTCATAAGGTCCTTCTGAGATTTTGGTGGGTTAATATTTACAAAGCATTTACAAGAGCGCTGGGCACACAGGGCGATGGGAGAGGTGACGATCATTGATATCGACGATGACGATGTTAGTTCATTGCACAGAAGCCTTTTCTATATTTTGGGCAAAGATTCACCTGCCCGTTTACCTGAAAGCAGTAACAGGTTCCAGCAGTGAGCAGTGGAGATCCCTGACGGGGAGCCTCCTGACATCCCCCATGAAGAAGCAGAGGAGAGGAGGTGCCTTCCAGCCGATAAGTGGTTTCTGGGGTTCCCGGACCCAAGTAAGCTGAGGCCCCCAGGGAAGGAGCTCTGATCACCCAGACTCCCCAACACCACACCTCCTTCAGCCCCTGGGGATCCGGACAGGAGCGGCTGGCCAGAGCCTGGGAGCTGGAGGAAATCAGTTCACACCCTCAGCCCCCGTGAAGGGACAGTGCACTGACTGGCTACTGGTCTGGCCAGTTCATGACCAGCAGTGGAACCGCCAGGACTTCCTTCCGCTGGGCTGCTAAAGGCCTGGGCCACGGCTCTCTGCTAAGGCTCTGCCTCTCCCTTCTTCAGTCCCACCCCAGCAGGGGCTGTAAGAGGGGTCTGCATTGGGGTGGGCAGTGGGTGTGGCAGCTGGGCTCATGTGGGGTTTAGGCGGTCAGTGAGCTGACCTTAGGAGGCAAGCAGGTCACAGGTGTGAGAGGAGGGGAGAGTCCAACGGGGAAGAGTCCCTGATGTTGTGGAATTTGGGGTCGAGCAGAGGAAGGCAATAAATACATTGATATTAGAATCATTAAATTTATTAGTATTATTAATAATGGCTCCTATTCCTATTACTACAGAACACCTACTCTGTTATTCTAAGCACTTGTATCCTGTCGTTCAATCCCCATAAAACCCAGTACGAGGTGAGGAGTGTCATTAGCACCTCGATTTTGCAGACGAGGACCAGGCATGGAGAAATTATGTAACCTGCCCAGGGTCTGCAGCAGCCGTCAGCTCAGAGGCCACCGTCCAGGCTGTAATGGTGACCTGCCACTGTGCACCATGACCTTGCACTGCGCAGGGAAACAGAACGTGCCAGCAGCACACACACGCGTGCGCGCGCACACACACACACACACATACAGAGACACACACACACACAACACAACACACACACCATGCCCTGCCATGGGTGCCGGCATCCGGGTGAAGAATGGCAGGAGGCTGGCTAGAAAGGCTGCCCATGGGAGTGACTTTGGAAGACAATAAGGATTAATGGGGACACGGAAAGGAGCATATGTTGGGGTGCAGATCTGAGCAGGAAAGCATGTCAAGTCAGTGAGAGATGAAGCCACTGATTACGGTGGGGGAGGGGTGGATGGCAGGGGTTGGGGGTGACAGAATGCTGCTTTGTCTCTTGCATTTGTCAAGTGTAGAATGGGAGCTGGCAGCCGGGGAGGGACCAGCCTCTAACTGCTCCTCCTGCAGAGAGCAGGGCTGGAAGGCTTCCTGATGACGCTGTAAATCAGGATTCCTAAGTAAACCCATTACTGTGCCTCCAGCGCTCAGTCTATTGCCCGATGCCACTGTTCGAGCAGTTACTCGAATTTAGTTTATGACTCCCACCACTGTAAATCCTGACTACAGCAGACAGGGGCTGTATGCAACAACCCTTCATCCTGGGAATTCTTGGCCTGGCTGGAACCATCCCAGGTGGGAGCTCTGAGAGCCTATCTCAGCCTGGCCAGGTCTGGGGTGGAGTGGAGGGAGCAGGGAGGGAAGAGGTGGAGGGGGCGGAGGTGGTACTTATCCCCTCCTGTAATACCCAGACTTTTGACCTCTGACATCCAAGGGGGGGGAGAGGGTGGGCAGAGATCCCACAGGGGTCAGGTGGGCTGGGACTCAAGCCTACCCGCAGGTCTGTCCCCCCCTGCCTGCCAACTCCAGCCCTGCCCCCAGCTCCTCCCCAAACTGAGTGGCATTGACTCAGCCTCTCTGACCCCGCGGACTGGAACCTCCCCGACCTGACCTGGGCAGGTTCCCTGAGTCACGTTCAGGAATCCTTGTTTCCCCCTTTCCCTCTCTCTGCCATTCTTCCCAGTCCCACCCACATGAGAGCATCTAGAGCACAAAGGCCTGCCTCCTTCCCTCTTCCACTGCCCCGGGCACAGCCCTGACTCGGGCCTCCCCATGCCCAGGACAGTTTTCACCACCTGTGTGCAACGCACACCTTCCCCACCCCGCCCCAGCTCGTCAGCTCTCAGAGTAGGGTTTGTCTCCATTTCTGTGTTAGCCCTGGGCCCCCGCGCTCAGCGGAAGCTCAGTCCACATCTGGGGAAGCGAGCTCTTCCTTCCTGAATGTACTTAGTGTGGGTAAGAGAGGAGGTGCTAAATATGTGCTCCTCGTGGGCTGAAAGAAGTCCAGTCTGGGAGGCCCTCTCCAGCTGAAACAACACTCCAGCCAGCAGGGGGGTCACCCCCGTCCACCACCTTTTCAAAGGGCATGTGCTTCAGGCCTATGGGCTCTCCCTGCGACCAGGCCAGGATGCTGCGAGGCGTGAGACACGCCGGCCCTGGTGGCACAGTCCCTGAAAGTCCAGGGAACCTCACCAATGCAGACATACCTGGACAGCATCAAGAAGTCCCAGGGGCAGAAAGGGCAGGAGGCAGGACTGCTGTGCGAAAAGGGTCTCCAGTAGGGGCGCCCTGCTAAGTGGGATGTGCTCTGTCCCAACCTGCCAGCCTGAAGACGCTCCAGGAGGCAAGGTGCTCCCACCAGCATGCACTGGACCAAACTGCCGCGCCCTACATCCACGCAGCCCGCCAGATCCGCCTGCTCTCTCGAGATCAGTGTTGATCAAACCGATGGGCCATTGGTGGGTCATGCGATCAATGTTGTTGGCATAGCCAGCATGCTGAACAGATAAGAAGAGGCTAGAAGGGGAGAGGAGGAGATAGACTAGGGCAGGTACTTAGTAAGAATGCTGTTTTACACTTTGTTTCTATTATACGTGTGTTGAGTATGCACATGCATCAAATGTAAGTACCATTATGTGATATAACATACATTTCTTAGGGCACCTAGGTGGCTCGATTGTTAAGTGTCTGCCTTCAGCTCAGGTCATCGGGATTGAGCCCCGCATCGGGCTCCCTGCTCCACGGAAACCTGCTTCTCCCTCTCCCTCTGCCCCTGCTTGTGTTCCCTGTCTCCCTGTGTGTGTCTCTCTCTCTGTCAAATAAATTTTTTTAAAAAATTTTAATGAAATAAAATAAAATACATTTCTTACTATGCATTCCAGTCAATAAAGTTTGAAAGCCATTAACATAGATGATCCGGAGGACCCCCAGATCTACCTGACCCCAACGGACATGTGCTCCCTCCCCTTCTGTCATGTGATCCAGCAACTATGTGGAGTGCCTGAGCTGAGGGATGTTCGGAGGGGACTGACGCCTCCCTGCAGAGCTGTCCCCCACCCAGGGTCATCAGCAGAGTGTGCTCAGCAGGGAGGCACATTCAATGGGACCTCAGGACATACTGCCCCCCTCCAAGGCCCTGCAGTAGTGCCAGGAGCTCAGGCAGGGCAGAGGACAGCTGGGAGGAGCCCCAAGCCCCTCAATGCCCTCTACAGTTGGCCATGGGAACTCCTCCTCTGCCTTCAAGGGAACAAGAAAGAAAGGAGGGCATTCTGTGGGCTGCAAGAGAGCTAGCCTCCCCTCAGGGACTCAGGGCTAGAAGGGACCCCAGGCAGCTTCTACAGCAACCTTCTTTTTGTAGATGGGGAACATGAAGCCCCACAGAGTGGGGCCCAATGACTGGCTTGGGGACTGACCTGGGACTCTTTACACCTCCCCAAGAGCCCGGCTCCCACCCCTGTCCAGGCCTGAGGGGCCGGTGCACCAGGCAGCAGGCGGGCCACACGGCAGCGTCCTCTCCCTGCTTGGGGCTGGCTACCAATGGCCAGGCCAGCTCAGGGGGTCTAGGGAGCTGCTAGATTTATGGGTTCTTCTCTTCTTGCACTTTCTGGGGGAGGCACCAGAGCTGGAGGGCTTGGAGGAGGCTGTTCAGTATGGAAGGGCTGAAATGAAGGCAAGGGAAGCAGAGCCCTTTCAGATATAAGGCAAACAAGGGCCCTAGCTTTCCCCACGTTGAGCGCTAGCAGGAGAGTCAGGATGGAGAGGGAATGCCAGTGAGGATAAGCACGGCTGGGCTGAGGGTTTGGAAGAAGAGGTGGGCTGCAGCAGGCCTGGGGGGGCATCCCAGCTGCTCACTTTTCCCAGGTTCCAGGTGAACCCTTTTCCCCAGTAGGCCTCCTCTCCTCACTGCCTTCTCTAATCTCGGGTTATGGGGAGTCTAGGGCATCTCCCCTCCACCTGCTGAGCTGGAGTCAAGAAGCGCTTAGGCAGGAAAACTGGTCTTGTTCACCTCCGTAGCCCCAGGCCCAGCTCAGTGTCTGGCTCCTATCAGACAGGAAGTTCAAGACATATGTGAAGAGTGAGTGAGTGAATGAATGAATGAAGAGAGCAGAAACTAAGGAGGACAGGACCTGTCCTCTGGGAGACGACAGTCCGGCGTGTGCGTAACGACAGAGAAGTAGAGGAAAATCATTTAAAAGTGAACTGACAGGAGACAGTTGAAGGCCGTAGATGAGGAATGAGGTGGGAACTGAGGGCAAGGCTGGGCTGGAACAATCACAGAAGACTTCCTGGAGGCAGAGGTTAGGGGAAGGTAGAGTTCGGGTGGGCAGAAGGAGGTGCCACAGCCCAGTGCACGGACTGCGGAAGCAGAGACCTGAAGGGTGCTGGGAGAGTGGTAACTAGGAACTGGGCCAGGCCAGCCAGGAGGGTATGGTTCGAAGGAAGAGGAGAAGAAGCACATCTTCCAATTTCACACCCCCCAGGGGAAACAGTGTCCACCTGGAGAGGATGTCGTTCTGCCAGAACCCTGTGATTCCAGCCAGAGGCAGAGTTCGTTGGAGACTCCTTCTACTGCGCCTGAAGGCTTGAAGGGTCTCAGCCACTGGACACGCAGAGGGGAGGGGTTTCCCAGCCCCGCTGACACACAGCTCTTCATCAGCCAGAGAAAGCTCTGAAAAAAAGCCCAGTCTATTTCTGTCACCTCTTGGAGGTGAAGACTTTTTAAGAAATTGCCTATTGAGGCTTCACTGTACATGCAAAGGCACCTGTGTGCACACACACACACACACACACACACACACACACACACCATTGGGTCCAATATGGAGCTTGCCCCTGGCTGTGTCCACCAAGGGACTGCCCGCAAGTCTTAGAGGGGCTGGACTCAGAGGGTGTGAGCATTTGTACGCGGGTCTCCGTGTGCTTAGGAGTGTGTGTCATAGCCTTACAGCCCACGTCGAGATTTGGACCAAGTGCTGCGGACCCACCAGCTGACCCTTGGCCCCACCTGTCCCTTCCAAAGGGCTGACTCTGTAGAGACCCTTCCCTGCACACCTGTACGGTACCCACAGACAACCCAGGTGCCGGCGGGGCCTCTCTTGGTCCTGTTCTTAGAATATCTGTCTCTCTGCACCCCATCAATTGCTCAGTGTCTGTGACTCTATCCCCATCTCCCTTTAAGCCAGATACACAAGGATGATAGCAGCAGCACCAGCCCCGGGCCAGTGAACTACCGCCTCCCCCTCTGGGGGGCCCTCGACGGTGCTCAGGCTTGCAGGGTCCTGGCTTTCCCATCAAAGGGAGGAAGTGCGCAGGGAGCCACTGCTGTCAGAGGCTCCCCGTCAATCCATAGTCATTTATCATGGTGCAAAAACCATTAGGGAGCAGTGGTTTTTAGGGGGTTCCATCTGGATGAACAGCACCTGTTGCTATTTTTAAAACACATTTCTTTGTGACTAAGCTGGGATTAAGCCGAGGCAGAGGCAGATATGGAAGCAGCTGAGTCCCCAGACGGTGTGCCTTCCCATCGGCACCGAGGGCCTGCCATGAGCCCCAGGGGCCATGTCACAAACAGTCTCATCTCCTGGACAGCCAAGAAACAAGAATAGAAATCAGGCTGCACGCAAGAGGCATGAAGAAGCAGCACCAGCCTCCGGCGGGATGCCCAGCCCTGTTCCCCCACCCTCACTCACTTCCTCCCCGTCACCCCACGCGGTGGGCCCAGCAAGGTGCTGGATGGGATACAGGTGAGTAATTCCCTTAAACCACCACTATCACCCTGAACAACTACATTCAGGAGCTGGGCTAGGTACACAGCATTATCTTATTATAGGACCCCATTTCATCAGTGTAACTCTGTGAGGTAAGACCTCTTTGTATCCCATTTGTTAGGTGAATTATGGAGGCCCAGGGAAGTTAAGTAACTTTTCCGAAATCACACAGCCAGTGAAGGAAGGTCTTAGGCTTCAAACTCAGGTTTATGTGATTCTGAGGTCCGGGGCCATTAACCACCTGTGAGCCAACACCAAAAGTGTCTGGTGTCCCGTGGAGGACACAGGAACCAAAAGTTACAATAGACAATTTCCATCATTGTCACGACCAAGGGTCAACAGCAACAGTTACCCAACCAATATTTACTGAGGCCCTACCTTGGGTGAGCTGCTACCTGAGGACCTGGGGATACAAGTGGACAATATAAAGTTCCTAGACCCACGGAGCTTATTAATCTATGATCTACCCAGTTGCCCAAGCCACAGATCTAAGGTGCATCTCTGATGTGTCCTTCCCACGCACAGCACCGCCAATCTGGCCAGGGTATCGTGTAACCCTCACCATGTCCTGTTGATTTCACCATTTAAGCAGCTCCGATCTGCCCACTTCCTTGCATCCCACCTCTACCACCCCAGTCCAAGCCAGCATTCTCCTCCTGGACTATTCCAATGGCCTCCTCATCAGTCTGCATGCACCTGCCCCCGCCATCCTACGAGCAGCTTTTCACCATACAATTACAGTGAACTTTTCAAAATATAACTTTGGTTGACTTCCCTTAAATTATAAGCCTTCAATGCCTTTTTCCATTTCTCCTAGCAAAAATACTTCTTAACTGCTTCTAATGCATCATGGTAGATGTGGACAGAGGCTTGCCAGCGGCCTGGCCTATACCTCCCTGGGAAGACGGCCTGGGCTGTCTTTCTGCAGTACAGGGAAGGTGTACCTGGGCTGCGGCATTTGTCTGCATACAACAAAACCCCGGATCCGCGGACCCCAGGAACTGTAAGCCGGCAGGCGGGCCTTGGAACTCTAAGATGACATAGAGATGTGGGGAAACTGAGGCTTCAGGTTCTCTGTCACAAGGAAACTCACATGCCTCTCAACTGTTAGCCACAACAGCTGACGTGCCACAAATGGATGTGGGGTTAAAAAAAGTTTTTCCCATGGGCAGCAGCGGGGCCTCCCACGAGGTGAAAAAGAAGATGCTTTACAGCCCGTCTTGTCCCGAATCCTTCTGAATGCTAAGAAACATGATGGTGAGTACAGCCTATGGTGTCCTCTGAACTGGATGGCCAGTCTGAACTCATGACCATGGCTGGTGGCCCTGAGCTAACTAAATGTTTGTGAGTTTTCATCTCATTTTATAAAGAAGGAAACTGAGGCACAGGAAGGTCAAGTGACTTGCCCAAGATCATACAGCCAGTAAGTGGTAGAGCCAGGTTGGAGCACCTGCCAACCATGGGTGGTATCAGCGTGGGACCATGGGAGGGAGGGGGGTCACTTTATAGACAGCCCTGCCATCCGAAGACAGCTCTGGGACCCATATGCATGTGCAGGAGGACAACTGAAGTAGTAGGTGGGAACAGTTCAGTGGCGAGGGAGCTGGGGGTTGGGAAACGTGACCTCCACCAACAAAACAGGAAAGGGAAGACTGAATTGACTCTCGAGCTGCTGCTGAGAAGCCCCAAGGATGGGAGTCTGGCATTTCCAGGGTGGACCAGGAGGTGGGCTTGGGAGGGGCTTCCTGGTTGGAACATCCAGCTTGGGGGCCGAGGGGCTGTGGAATAGAGACTTTTCACTGCGACTTGGGAGTCTGCCTGAGAACCAGACAGAAGAGCCGTTCAGTGGTCAGCAGGAGATGGGATTTGGGAACACCAACCTGGGTTACATCCACATAGCTTGCAGCTGTAGCTGGGAGCAGGGGGGCAGGCAGGAATCCTGCACGGATCAGATCTCACTGTGCAGACATGCCAAGGAGGATTAAGTCATTAAGGGGGGACAAGCACATTGCCTTCCCTGCACGAGCCCGGCCCTGAAACTGCTCTTGCAGTAGCAGAAGGCCTTCTGCCCTCAGATCTGCGCGCCTTCAATGTCGCTCCCGTTAATCCATCCCCCACACATCTACCCAGACCAATTTCCTTACAAGCAAATCAGACCATGTCACTCCCAGCTTAAAAGCCTGCCAGGCTCCCTACTGGCTTCCCCAGCAAGCCTAACCTGAGCTCCTAAGTATGGCATGCAGACCCCGTCCTGACTTGGCCCTGCCTTCCCGGGGCCACATTCAACTCCCTGCCTCTCATCTCTCTATACCCCTCTTCAAGGTCTTCTCCCTGCAAGGGCTCCCCAGCTGCAGGGCATTCTTGCTGTCCTGACTGCCTGCCCCTCCCTGTCTCCACCATTCACAACCCAGAATCAGAGTCCCAGGAGAGCTTGAAAACTCCAGTGGCCGAGCCACACACAGAACGGAGAAATCAGACTCTCCCAGGAGTCAGGGGGAGGCAGCACCGGGGTGTAAAAGCCCCCAAGTGACTTTAGTGCGCAGCTAAGAATGACATCCACTGTTCTCTCTTTAACCAACCCAACCTACTCCCTTGAAGATTCAGCCCAGGTGTCTCATCTAATCATTAAATATTCATTGAGTTGGGCACTATTCTAAGCACTGGATATAAAAATAATGATAGCTAATATTTATTGAGCACTTGCCACGTGCCAGGCACTGCTCTAAGCGCTTTACATATATTCACTCATTAAACCAGCACAACACCTTTGTGGGGTAGGTCGATTATTATCCCCATCTACACACAGGGAACTGGGACACAGAGAGGGGGAGTGACTTCCCCAGGGTCACACAGCTGGTGAGCCCTGGGCTGCAAGAGAGAAACAATAAACAAACAAGCAAATATCAAGTAGGAAAAAAGATCTGGGTGGGGGGAGCCACCCAGAATGAAACAAGCAAGGGACCAACTTTAGCCTTGGGGAAGGGGTCAGGCCGTCCCCTGGGAGCAATATTTCAGCAGCCACCCAGAGGAGAAGGATTCAGCCAAGCTGGATGTGGGGAAATGGTGTCCCTGGCAGGGGACCCAATGAACCTGAAGGCCCAGAGGTGGGAAGGAGCGTGATGCAGTCTGGGAACTGTGGAGGTCCAGTAAGGGGGGTGGGGAGTGCACACCCTGGGGAAAGAAGCTGATGGGACCAGTGCCTTGCAGGCCACCTAATGAATTAGGATTTTATCCTGGGGGCAATGAGTCTTCAGCAAGGCATGCACAGTGCATGAGGGTGGGCTAGGGGAGCCTGGGGAGGCAGGGCCCTCAGGAGGCTGTGTGGCCATTTAGCAAAAGGCTACCAAGTGGAGCCAGAGAGAATCACCTCCTCCTAGAAGCCCTCCCGGTTCCTGGCTTCCAGTAGAGCTCCATTACAGTGTATTGCCTGTTTACCTCTCAGCCTCCCCTGCCGGATGGGGCACACCTTGAGGGCAGGGAAGAGGTCTGGATGACCTGTGTAGCCCAGCAGCTGACCAATACTAGGTGCTCGGAGACACCTATTCGGCAAGTGAGGTGAATGGAGGCATGCCAAGCCTGCAGCATGCCAAGGAATGTCAAAGAAGGGAAGGCACCAGAGGAGGTCCTCGTGTGCACTTTCTCCTCCACAGATCTGAGGTTTCACAGACCTTGGCCAGAAGAAGAGAATGCGGTATCCCTACCGCCCCCAGCAAAGCCCCTCTCCCCACCCTCGTGGATGAACCCCTTTTAGGAAGAAGTGTTAGCGCCATAGGAAATGGGCGGTGGCCAAGCCCGCCCTCCTCCCTCCTCCTCCCCACCGCCTACTGCTAGCAAACTCCATTCTGCAGGGCAGGGCGATGGGGAGGGAGGCAGACCCAGCCCAGCCCCCTCCCCAAACAGCAGAACCTCCAAGTTCCAGGCAGCTCTGGCCCCTTTAAATAGCCAAGGTATTTAGCTGCAGTTTGGGCTCTGGTTGCTGCTCTGGTTTCCACCGTGAGGGGAGGGTCAGGTTTGGCCTTGGAGCTTCTGTGTTTCTACTTCTGCTGCCATCACCACTGCCAGGGGGCCCCCAAAAAACCATGTGATGCCCTACCTCTGTCCAGATCAGAGCAGGGCAGAGGCTAAAGGGCCGGAAGGCTTAGAGGGGTCACCCAGGTCCCACAGCCAGCAGGTGGCAGAGCTGAGGCTAGGCGTCCGGGATCCCAGACTCCCAGGGCAGGGCTTTGTCCATGGCAGTTTGCCACCTGCCTGCCCTCTCTGCTCCTTCAGGAATGTCCTTATCTGGCGGTGTTGAAGCTCCCAGGGCACACAGCACCGTCTCCCAGGCAGAGGCAGCCGTGTCCTCCAGGGACAGCAGGGATCCCTCCTCAGCCCCATAGTCCATTCTGCCTCTTTGCTAATGGCACTATGGTTAAGGGTATGTATCTAAATCCTGGCTCTGCAATGTCCCAGCTGTGTGCCCCTGGACCAGTCACATAAACTCTGCCTCAGTTTCCTCATTATAAAATAGAAACCTCAGTGACAACAGTCCTATGTCGTAGGGTGGTGGCAGGGGGTTAAAAGAGTTAATTAGTGTAGAGTGCTTAGAACACTCCTGGCAGGTAGTAAGGGATAATCAGTATAAACATTAGTAAAAATTTCCCAGGACAGGGTCAAGGGACCTCAGTCACTATGCGTGCCTGGGCCATTCGCCAATCCATCCATGCCTCGGTTTCCCCATCTATTAAATGGGGGAGTAATTCATCCCTGTGAGTACCTCAAAGACAACCACAAAATGCCAACAACTATGAAAAGAGCTTGGAAGTTAAAAAGAAAAGTACCTCACAAGTGGGAGCTTGATGGGCAGGTGACCCCAAGGCAGATGAAGGGCTCCATAAATCACCCCCAACGCCAGGCTGCCTGGGTTTTATGGGCGCTAAGGCCCAGGCCACTTTCCCGAACATCATTCAGATTTTATAGACTCTTGTCATTGTCTTTCCCAATTCTTTTATTTAGTTGCTTCAGAAGCAAGCCTGGGGTTAATAGAGCTTTTTCTGCCTTTCCAGGAAAACAGTCCATGCCACAGTCAGTCCCCAGCCGGTGGGAGCGGGGAGCTGAGGGGCTGGCAACCCGTCTACTCTGTGGCGGGCTGCCTCCTTTACCTGCCGGGAGGATCAGATGATGTCCAGCGTCCAAGCACGGAAACCAGCCCCCCTGCACATGGAACCCAGCAATGACCGAGAGCTCCTGCCTTCTAGGAAATTGAACGGGACTGGGCTCGGCTGGGGGCCTCCTCCCACTTATCGAACAAGGAAACCGCAGCAAGAAATGCCAGCCGGGAACCACTGATGAAACCTTATCCTGCTTCTGTCACTCACAAACTTTGTGACGTTAGCGAAGTTACTTGACCTCTCTGAACTTCCGTATTCAGAGCTGTAAACAGGGATACTGTCTCCTCCACAGGCCACCAGGATGAACAAATGAGACCATGTAGCATGGAGGGAATGAGGAAAAGATACAAGGGGAGGTGTAGCAGAATGACCAGCAGCACAGGGCATGGGCTCAAATCCCGGCTCAGCCACTTCCTGGATGGCTGACTCTGAGCAAGTTACTTTACCTCTCTGGGTCTGTCTCAATTGTGTCTTTAGTCTGCTTTGGATAAGATTATCTAATTCACAGGGTTTTGTGAGAATGAAATAGAAGACTGCCTGCGGGGCTCAGCAAATGTGGGCAGCTAAGAGAGGCGCTGGCCCCAAGGGAGACTAGCATGCCGGTTAAGCGCAGTGGAATCAGATACAAGTGGGCTTAAATCCTGGCTCGGCCATGCAGTTTCTGCGGGCCTAGGACTCATCCCCGCGACCTGGAACTTCCCCGGTTTTAAAACTGAAAGTCCTGCATCGAGAAATCCCCTCAGCCCCCAGAAGACAACCGTTTTGCTCTTCTGAGCCTCAGTTTCCACATCTACACAGACAGTAGTACTACCTACTTTGGGAAGGGAGTGAGGGAACTGCTGGAGAGAAAGCGTGTCGGTCGCAGGACCAGCACACACTTCATGCACACCTGGGGCCAGGCTCTGTACACACTCACTCACTCCACACTCCCCACAAGCCCCATTCTCAGAGGAGGAAACTGGGCTCAGAGGGGAGTGGCCTTCCGGAGGCCTCACCGCTCAGAGGTGCAATCGCTAAGATTTGGGAGCCTGGGTACCCGAAGGGCAGGGCCGCGGGAGCCCAGATATGCAGGCTGCACCCCCAGGAGAGTTTCTTTCCAGGAAGTCAGGTCACAGTGACTCCCTCAGGCTCAGACCCCCTTGCTCACTCTCCTCCCCACCCCTAGTAGATGTCCTGCAGAGGCGGACAGAGTAAGGGATTCCCGCTTATCCCAGAACACCTGCCTTCTTATCCTTGTGAGAAAGAGAGTGGGGACAGTGAGATGAGCTTCCCAGCCACAGCAAGCTGTGGTATGTGACCCAGACTCAAGCCAGGCATTATCTGCTCAGGATGGAGGCAGGAGGCAGAGACTGTGAGCAGTCTGGAGAGGAAGGACCCGTGGCTGTAGTCCAGCATGAAGCCGGGATGCCTTCTAAACTTCTGCTCATATAGGAGTCTCAGGCCGCAGAGGGCGATGGTCTACAGGGCCCCCCAGTCAGGGATGGGGCTGGACACTGCCAAACATGAAGGGTCTCCAGCCCCCTCAGCAAATCCCCTGATGCCCGCTGGCCTGCTGTGCCCTGGGAGCCAGGTCTGGCTTGGAGATGGACCTGGTCCCCAAGCAGCTTTGCCTTTGAATGGAGCTGAGACCCAAAGGGGGACAGGTAAGTGCATGAAGACAACCCATCAGGACCCCATGGAGGTCAGGACAGCAGCCTGCTTGCAGGGACATGGGAAAGAAAGAGGCAGGCGGCCAGCGAGCCCCCCAGCCCGGACATCCAGCACCCCTCCCCTGTGACTGCCCTCCTGCCCTGGGCTGGCATGCCAGCCCAAATTACAGATATTGGGCGCCCAGTCAGGTACATGGTCCCCACTGTGGGGGCACTTCCAGTTCACGCAAGGGTCCCCGTATTTCCTTTGGGTGCAGGAAACACTAAAGAGACACTAAAGGTGTGTGAGGCCAAGGAATGTCTCTAGCAACTCGCCCTTGCCCCAGCCCCCAGCCGCACCACCCTCTCACCCCATTCTGGCCCAGGGATCACAGTATGTGACAGCCTGAATCGCAGAGAAGAGTGTGGGCTTAGAAGTCAGGCCGCTGGGTCTCCAGTCTAAGCTCTGCTTTCTGTTTATCTGTATGACTTTGGTCAAGCTACTTGACTTCTCCCGGCCTCTGTTTCCTCACCCGTAAAATAAACTCAGAGCAGTGCCCACCCCACAGAATTAATGTGGAGATAAAATGAGTCCATAAAGCTTACATTAGAACAATGCTGGACCCACCGTAAGCATTCAGTACCCAGAGGCCATTATCCTGATGATATCATACCATATCACTCAGTCCAAGCATGACCTGGTCCTTCCATTAGCCTCTCTGAGCCCACTTTCCCCACCTTTAGGTGGAGGCAGTTCTACTTGCCCTACTTCTTCACTGTCCTGGGCTCCAAAGTAGATAAACTGCAAATTTATCTTGGTTGCAAGTTGAGCTTGAAAAACTATCAAGGGCTCTTGCCTATGTGGAAGGGATGAGCAGAATACACAGTCTCATAAATATCAGGTAATATAAACATAATACTAGCGGGTCACGATACAAGGTAAGATAATACTCTGCATTAAAACCCGAGCAGAAAGGGAGACAAGACAGATGGAGGAAGAGGAGGAGAGGCAGAGAGAGGCCGAGCGAGACAGGGATGGCGGGTGAGGCCTGAACTTGAGGAGCAGGGAATCAATGTTGTACTGTAATTTAATGTAATTTAAAAACCAATACACAGTGAATAGCAGCCTGGCGCCTCGGAGCAGCCATGTGGCAGGGTGGCCCGGCCTGCGATTACTCAGAGCCCGAGCTGGGCTAGCCACCGGCTCCCGCTAGCCTCCCCTGGAACTGGGATCTGCCCCTCCCTCCCTGCTCAGACTTCATCCTGGAGCTATCATTGCCTGCCTCCCAGTTATATGCCATATTTACATGGCATAAGATTTATGGCCCCGGTGGACCCCATAGCACTGGAAATGAGGCTGGGACCTGGGTCTGCCCCCTGGAGAGAGGGGATCTGGGGTGGGGCTTTGGTTCTGGGCAGCTGGTTTTGTGGCTGGAGCAGCTGAGGGGCCCGGGCCCCAGGTGCCTCCCAGTCCTGCTCTACCCCTAGGGCTCTTAGCCTCAGCTGGCCCTCACTGCCTCCCTGACTCCTGGCCCCTCCTCAAGGCCACACACCTACTCCCTATTGCCATTCCTACCCTAGACACTGACCCCCTCATCTATTCCCATACCCCGACTCCCCTAGTGCTCCCGAAACCTTAGCTCATAAGCATCCCTCTGGGCCTGGTTTCTCCCCCCTGGAAGTCTTCATTCCCTCTTCCGTGTCCCGGCTCAAAGCTCATTTTCCTGCCCCAGATGCTTTCCCAGCTCCCATGCCCTGATGTTCCATGTGGTATGGACGCAACCCACTTTCCCCTGTGCCATGCTGTATAGACCCAGTCTGGGCATGTAGACCGGAACATGGCAGGAACTCCCCCCTACATTGTGGATCTTTTTCCAACCATCTGATCTGACCCCAATACCAGTAAGGACCAGGTGGGGGAGTTCCAGTCCTAAGCCCACTCACCATCTTCACCCAAACCCTCCACCAAATTCCCCTAATCCCTCAGCTGAACACAGTGTGGCTATGAAGTAGAATGGAAACCCTAACTGGACCAGCAGCCACTTTGGTAACCTCTATGCCTCAGTTTACCCTCATGTAAAATGGGTATAAGCATAACATTGTCCTGCCTGCCTGGTGGGATGGTTTGAGAGGCTCCAGTGGGATCATGGGAGAGTATTATGAAATTCCCCAAGTTGCTATAGAATTTAAGGGGTGCTTATTTGAAAACAGTACCAATTAAGCTGGTCTACAGTGTTCCTCTCCACGCCTAGGGAAATGCCATTATTATACCCACTATGAATAACCACATCTCACGCTCACACAGCGTTTGCTCTGTGCTGGGCACTGCTCCAAGCACTCTACATATAGTAACCCATTACATCTTCCTAACAAGCCCATGTGATGGGTACTATTATTATCCCCATTTTGCAGATGAGGAAACCGAGAGACAGAGAGGAATCAGCTTGAGTTCACACAACCAGGAAAACAGGACATGGTGTAAATCCTGGGAATGGGGGGTCCAAGCGCACTCATGGTCCCTACATAAGAAGGATGCTGTGTCCCCATGGTTTATTGTCTAAATATCCCCATATAATGTGCCATATTTATCTGCGACATCCTCCTCTTTGACGGAAGCTGCCCCAGGACCAGGGGCAGGTCTTTCCCCATTAGAGAAGGCTTCTCAAGTGTCAGGAACCTGCTGGGCCTACTTGCAAATCCCCTCCCCCACACTGTGCTCCTTCCTGCCAGCAGTCAATGCCCAGGTTCTTGCCCTTTGAAGGCTGGGCCACTGCCCCCCTGCAGTGTGGTGGCCCACATCTGTCATGTGCTTAGAAGCCATGACGGACAGAGGGTCCGGGATTTATGTCTATTCTAAGGCCTCTCCTCACTTCCCCTTCTCTCCAGCTCAGCCCCATGACGCAGGTAACCAGGCCAGGAGGAAGATTACATGGTTCCTGTAGGGTCAGCTACCCCTAAATGGGGACCACAACCCCTAAATCGCTTCATCCAGTCAGTTTGCATTTGGGTGAGACAGTAAGATGTCAGCTTAGCAATGGGGTGGAGGAGGCGTCTGGGAAAGCAGCGTGAGAGAACGCTGTTTTTTTTTTTCCTTCCACCCCCCCGCCCCCCTGTTGGGAAAGACCCTTTCTTAAGTGTTCTTCCTCTCTACCACGATCATCTCCACCACTACGGTCTGCAGGTGTGCAGATCACCTGTGACTTTCAGCCAAGTCCTGTGCAGAGACACACGCGCACATAGGTGGAGGGAGGGCAGGGGAGGGAAGGCACAAGAAAGAAGCCAGACTGGGACCTTCGCCCCAGACCTCTACCAAGTCCTGGAGGTAATAGTCAGGACTGGAGAACAGTACAGGTGGTGGACACCAGGGGGCTGTGTGCGCATGCGGACTGGAGAGATGGGCACCCACCTGCTGGGCAGCACACAGTAGGCCTTCAGTGGCTGCTTGGGAATCTGCACTGCAATCTGCGAGGACTGCCGACCAGCCAGCCACCAGAGGACTGGGAGACAGAGCACCGGCTGGATCGCCAGACGCTAAACTACCAGACTCTTCCAACCTGAGGGCTCACGGGGGGTTCCAGAGGGCATGCTGGAACAAATGAAAGGAAGCCCCTCTTCCAAGGCGGTGGCAAATCCCGGAACCTATGGCCTCAGGAGCACAAAAATGCAAGCAAGTTGAGGCCCTGGTGATGACCAGTTCCAGTCCTCTCCTGCACCCTGTCCAGCTCTGTAGAAAGGAGATGGATTGGGGATGGGATGCCCGTGGAGTAGATTGAAGGCAGCACTGTCCATGCTGAACCAAAACTTCTAAGAGCAGACCGACAGGCAGGAAGGAGGGATCAAACAGCCACATGAGTGCACACTCATCTCAGGGCCAGCTCCATCACCCCGTGCATATACCTCCTGGGACCCAGTTTCCCACGGTTCACTTAGGGACAGAGAGAGCCCCCTGTTTCCCAAGGATGTTCTCCAGCAGGCACAGTGACCTGTGGGAACTCACCGCGGCAGTTCTGTTATGACCATGGACCTCTGCATGGCATCTGAAGTATGGATTTTCATCCTAGTTCTGCTACCAGGAGATGGTCTCCTTCTGAGTCTAGCTCCTTGTCCAAATGGGGAGGAGGGCAAACAGGTGCTTCCTAGCTCAGAGACCCACAGGGACAACAGGAGACCATGCACAGCAATGTTCTTTGTCGGGTGGCCATGCTCTGCAAGGACTGGATGGCATGTGTCCGTGTCTTCGAAGGAGAAGTGACAGCAGCCGACAAAGGGAGCGTGTGTTTGTGCTTGTGTGTGTGTGTGTGTGTGTCTACACGTGGGTATGAGTGTGGTAATGTGTGTGAGCCTGTATGAATGTGTGTCTGTGCAGGTGTGTGCGTAAGTGCACATAAGTATGAAGATATAAGTGTGGGAGTGTGTATGTGCACATGCACATGTTTACGCATGTGGGGGGCAGTGTGTATTGTGTGCGAATGTGCGGGTGTGTAGATGTGTAAGTATGTGAGAGTATGCGTACATGCGAGTCTGCTTGTGGGTGTGTGTGCACATGCATCAGTGCACATGTGAGTATGTAGGAGTGTGTGTGTGTGTGTGCGCACGCACGTGCAGAGCTGGAGTGAGGGAGACAGTAGACCCTAGAATTCACATTGTAGCCCTGGGGTCCTGGTTATTCAAAACTGAATTCAGTAACCTAGTAACGGGATTTGGGGTGGGTTTGCCGCAGTCAGGGGGCATCAGGCAGAAGGAAACATCAGGTCAGAACTGTCTGGGGGGGCAAGATGAGAAGGAAGCTGGAGGTCAAGTCACTTTCGGAGCCTCAGCCGAGGTAATCATTACTCAGGCAGATTCAGGGACTTACAAATCAGAGGATCAAATACCTGAACTGAAGGGAATTGAGGAGCCTTGGGCCCCACTGCACGGGCAAGGACAGAAAGGGAGATGGGCTGCCCAAGTCACAGGGCGAGATCCTGGCAGAGCTGAATGGAGAAAACTCGTTCCAGGCTCCCCTGTACAGCAGGGGGTCCACCACCAGCAGCCGTGCTCACTTGTGCTATAAAAGGACCTCTAACATTTAATCCCATGACCCACCACCCACCCTCCTGCTTTTCTGCCCCAGCAGGACCTATATGGGTGTAATAATGGCTTCATTAAGGGGGTGAATCAAGGTAGCAACTTTGCCCACCGCAGAATCTTCAATACCCTTTTAGAATGGCAGGGCCTCATCTCACAGCCCTTGCTGGGAATTTTCAGGGGTTTCCAGGAGCTCAGAGAGTCAAACATGCCTTTACCCTCATTGCCATCATCCCACAGGCCCCCACATCTCTTTCTCATCATACCCTGAGACCCAACCTGGAGCCTGAGCCGGGCTCCCTCCCCAAGTTCCTCCAAGTCCCACAGGCTGAGTCACCATATATCACTCATTTGGGGGACCAAGAAGAGTAATCTAACAGCAAGACAAGTTTACAGTTACAAATGACCCTTGAACTAAGGGCACCAAATCTCTACACAGCTGGAAATCTATGTATAGCTTTTGAGTGCCTCAAAAACTCAATTAGAGATCGCCTGTGGTTGACCAGAAGCCTTACTGATATCACGGCTGATGAACATGTTTGTACGTTACAGGCATTATATACACTGTATTCTTGTAGTAAAGCTAGAGAAAGGAAAACATTACCAAGAAAATCAAAAGAGAAAATATGTTTTCAGTACTATACCATATTTCGCAAAAAAATCTACATACAAGCGGACCCGTACAGTTCAAGTCCACGTTATTCAAGGATCAACTGTACCCTGAAGTAAGAGCCTCCAGTCTCAGTTGAGGACCAAAGTGAATCCCCTCCCCCAGTTTTCTTCAAATCACTAAGTCAGGAAGGGTAAGTGAGAAGGAGTGCGCTACCTCTGGGTAAGGGAATAGGCAGTGAATCTCTGGAAAGGGGAGATGGGAGGACCAGATTGATATTAGGGACCTGAGTTCAGACAAGAAGGAAGACCACTGAGTGCTGGCCTAGGTCAAAGTAGGGTGGATGGGTCGGGGGAAGCTGACGCAGAGGAAGGGGGCTTATGAGGGACTCGGCGTCCCGCTTCTCACCTTGGTTGTGCTTAGGCAGACTGACTGGTGCTCAGTTCCTGCCGGTGGGGGGGCAAATACTGGACATGCCCATAGTAGCATTGAACTCGAAAGAGCCCAACTGTGGGGTTTTGCAGGCTCTCATGTTCCAGCGTTGCCCTATTAATACAAGATTGCTGTGAGAATTCCCAGGGTCTGTGGCAGACAATCGCATGTAGGTTGATAAATTACAAGAGCTCAGTTTAGTTACTTAATCCGGCTTGACACGATTTAAAACCTAAGTCTTGTCCCTCCAGTCTTGGTCTATCCCTCAGGCTGGTCTGGCCCCCATTAGCTTGGTCCTTAGTGGTAATTCAAGAAAGAAGCCCCAGCTGTTCAAATCCAGGGCGGCCTGGCCTTCTATTGCTCGGAAATCAGGCCACATACAACCTCATGTCTCCCCTCCAGCACTCCCACCCCCTTTAAACATCCTGCAGCTACAATGTAAGGAAATCACCAGGAAAAAAAGCAAAGACTGATAGATCAGGACAGGGAGAGGCAATGTCACTCCTAAACTTGCTTGCTGCATTTGGGCTCAATGGTTTAACAAACAGTGACCCAGCACATGGCTGTCTCTGCTCTTTGCTTTCTTACCTCTTATCCTTTGGCCCTCTGTTCAAAGACTAGCCTTGGGTTTGGGGACAGTGCCTCCAACTGCACTCACACTTCCCCTCTTGATAAAATGCAGATGCCTGTGCAGGAGGTCCAGAACAAGATGGGGTTTGCAGTGTGAGCCTGCTGCCTCGAGATGCTGATGCTGCTGGCCATGGACCACCCCTGGGGAAGTGATGCATCACAGTGAACCTGTCCTCCTCACCATCCTGGATTCTCCCAGCCTCATTATAACCCACTTTTTCTTTCTAATTCTGGTCTGTTAGCCCTAAAGCATGCATTCTCCATGGGGACAAGAGCGCCCCCAAGGGGGCAAAAATCTGTTCTTGGGAGGGGTGGAAAAACATCTTACTTTCGGTATGCGAGGCACAGAGACACCTGCAGTTCATAAACAGATATGCACTATACCTATGGTATTAAAATGCATCCTGGGGTTCAGTTAGAAAAAGAAATGTCTAAGAAGGCTCCTTGGAGAGGGTCACAGTGAAAAGAAGGTCTAGAAACACCAGCCCAGGAAAATGTCTTCTGCCTACTCCAGTGCCTACCTTCACTGATGCCTGCCAGATTACAAAAGTGAGTGATGTCTAGATCAGTGTGTCCCTTCCTAGCTGCTTGCCACTGATGTCACCCAACTATCTGTCCCACATGCCCTTCTGCAGGTGCTGAACCCTCCCTTTTCCCAAAAGGTACATAGTCCCACATGAAAATGATAGAGTCCACCTTCATTGCTAGGAAGGGATGTGAGAGTTGCACGCCCATATCCCTAAGAAGTACATTTAACATTTTAGTTACTTGGTCTCAATAAGGAAGGGGTCACAAATACAACCCTGAGCACTAACGGTATTATTCACTATATGAAGTGCTTTCACACTTGCCATAAGCACTGACATCCTGATTCATGAGTAAGGAAATGAGGCCCGTGGAAATAAAGAGATTTGCTCCTCACTCAAGTCACACACACAGCAGAGCTGGGTTCCCAGACTCTCTGTCTGGTGCTCACTCTACTGTCCCATCTTCTGTCCTACCCGTGAGGATGGTGCTGCCTAGTTGAGGGGAGCTTATAAACTGATGGGAGTGAGTGGGCGGGGTGAACAGAGATGCCCACAGGCAAGGCTGGGCTCAAGGGGTCCATAATGGAAGCTCTAAAGTCAGCCTCCCCAGGAGGCCAGCAGAACTCAGAGAGGCAGGTGCCCATGGGGCCCACTGTTCCTCACCTGTAGGGAAAGGCAGCACAGAAGTGGTAAATGGGTGAATTGGCTTTATATTCAGACAGACATGACAGTCGAGTGACCATTCTGTTCCATATTAGTGACCCAGCCGGTCCCAACTGCTCTGAACATCAGTGTTCTGATCTGAAAGCAAAAATGGCAAGTTCATGGAGTTGGGAGAATTCAGTGAGATAATAATATGAAGCCTTTAGCATTGCTCCTGGCACATAATAAGCAACCAAGAAATTGTTTCAAGGAGCTAAGCCTGACAGCCTCAGAAATTTCTCACAATGTATCTTCTGCTTGTTCAGTACTCCACCCCTGAAACCTCCCAAATCCCCAGACCTCTAAGAATTTAAGAGAAAACAAAATCTGCCTTATATGGACTTCTTTGGGATTTTGTTGTTCCTGAAATCCTTACCTCCTCCAGGGAGCTCTCCTGATTGCTCTCACTCTGAGGAGGCTGGACATGGCTACTCTCCCTGGTTCCCATCTTCATATCTGACTCCTTGCTCCCTGAAAATACCTTTTCTTAGGCATGCCCATTATGGTGAGAGCTCCTCCTCCACTCCTATTCCAGTTGCTTCATTAGTCAGACCCTGCTAAATACATACTGGGTCTGAGCCTCTCTCCCCAGCTGGGTGTGCCCCGCAGCCCTACAGATGGGACCCAGGTCCAATCATAGGCCCTGCATAGGCCCCAGCAGGAGTCATGCCCATTCAGGGGGTCTGGACCTGACACCATCCTCTCAAGGCCACTCCTTGGGGCAGCAAGAAGCAGAGGCAGAGAAGAGAAGGCAGGGGCCAGGGACTGGGAGAAATTTCACACTCAAGCCTCAGACAGGGAAGGGTGACAGATGACACTTGTAAACCACAGAGCCTGTGCTTCCTGAGCAAATGGGTAAAATGGGTATGGCTGTAAAACCTGAAGCAAACAAGAAAGAGAAGGAAGCAGGTGCCACGGTTCCAGAGGTGAATTTGCTTTCCGAGTATCAATTCCCAAAGTTTTCTGAGGGCTTCCTGGAGTCTTTCGATGATCAGTTTATAGGTGATGGCATCAAACCCTCCTGGGAGCTGGGTGGGTGGGGAAAGCTAGAGGTGTCCCCGTCCTGTCTCTGAAGGGCCTTTCCCTCTCCGACCAAACACTCCTCCAGATCTGAACAGGGGCATGGGAAGCACCAGGACAATATGACGTTGTAACACACCTGTGCGACAAGTGCTATTATTTCCTTTCACCAAAGGAGAACATGGAGGCCCCACGAGTCAAACAACAAATATGCAGCAGAGCCAGAATTTGAACCCAGGCCCTCCGAGGGTAGGTAGGTCCCATTCCATGATATGCTGGCTCTAACCCTTCAAATAAGTTGGACCCTAAAACACCAATGTGTCCTAAGAAAAATCACAAAATACCCACATCGTTGCTTTAGATGGAGGGCCCAGTTCCGCTTGGCTCACCCTGGTGGGTACTTGGCTATCATCTCTGCTTTCGGTCTGGTGGTCTCTCCTATCAGAATGGGAAGGCGCAGACGCTAATGACAGTCCTCATCTCCATCCTGGCTGGGGGACTTTCTGAAAGGAGGAGAGAGGGGCTGGAGCCCCTGGATCCTCAGTTTCACTTCAGAGCTGCAGCTGTGACCAGAAAGCGGATTCCCACTCTAGCCAAACCGGAGCTTGGGTGGCCCAAAGCCAGGCCAGGTTCCCCAGTGGCGCCACCCACCTCATCTGCATTTCCCACCCCATCCACTCCTTCCTCCGCCTAGTCTCCGGAAGCTCCCTGCTCACCCTCTCTGAGGCCACACTCCCCAGCTTCTCAGAAGGCTGGGCCTGAGCAAGGAAGTAGCACCACAGAGAAGTAGGGAGCCGGAGCCCCAGCAGCCACCCGGCGGGCACCCCGTTCAGCCGGCCACCCCGTTCAGCCGGCCAGGAGCTGCAGCTGACAGCCGTCCTCCCAGAGAAGCCGCGCCAGAGGCTGAGACCGAAATGCCAAGTTGGCTGTTTGTATTCCCCAGGGCGAGGCCGGGAAGATAAGTAATGATATTCCTGAGCAGGAATTAGACCAGAAACTCTAAATTGAGGGCTGGGCAGGGGGCCTGAGTAGATGCATGTGAGGAGTCGGAGGAGAGAGACTGAACGGAACTCTGTATCCCAGCCAGAGTCAGAAGAGAAAGACGACACCCCAGCGTCAGCAGAAGGGGCCTGGACAGCTCCAAGACCAGGCCCTCATGAGAGCTTCTTTCAGCGTCCTCTCTGCGCGACCCTGATCCCCTTCAGCCTCCAAAGTACCCCACACCAAGTCCCAACTGGCTGGGCTCCCCTGTGGATGGCTGTATGAAGCCAAGGGCGGTAACAGCCCAGGGCACCACCCTAGGAACCGGGACCCCCACTCTCATTCTCCCCACAGTGCCCCATCTCGACCTCGTCACCATTAGCTCCAAACTGCACCACCTCCCCCTGCCACTGCCCCGACAACAGCCCACCCAGAACCTTCTGCCCTGCTCCCTACAACTTCATAGCTCAGAGCCTGGCAGTTTTCCTCCCCAGCCATGGGGGTCAGCTTCCTGAAGCAGCTAGTGCCCTCCCCCATCCCCACATGGCCAATCAGCCCATTGCAGCCACAGCGCCCCCCATACACACACACACACACACACACACACACACACACACACACACACCACTGTGGCAAGGCAGGGGGTCAGCATGTACAGCCATGCCCAGGACTCCAGCTCCCTCTACCCACCAAGTGTCTATCTGTCTGTCTGTGATTCTCAGCATGTACTTGGTGTCGGCCTGGTTCAGTCCCTCTGCAGTCTCTGCTCAGGCTCAATCCTCATTCTTTCTCAGGCTCTGGCTTTCCGGGGCTCGGTCTCCCTGGAACTTGCTGCCTATGTCCTCCGTACTGGGGTGATGGGAAGAGGAACGGGACACCTTCCTGTCGTTGCCTGGGGTCAGTGCCTGTGCAGAGCACAACACCCCAGGCTTCAGAGCAGTCCATCCCTCTCCCTCCTCCCCATTCTGGCCAACCCTTTAGAACCAGGGCAGGGCTAGGTGGGAGACAGACCTACCAAGCAGGCATGGCTAATGCCAGTTTCCATATTGCTTCATCATGCCATTCTGATGCCCCAAGCTGCACACACACAATCCCTCTGATCTCCCTGCCTTCTGCCTGAGGCCAGGACAGGGCCCTGGGCCTGCCCTACCTGCCTCCCCAAATTGCAACGACGCCTGCCTTCCCTCCATCGGCGCTGAATCAACCCCTCCGCACCCAGCACTACCCCACCCCACCCAGCCCACGGAGCGCAGGGAGCTCTGGCGTCCCACCCAGCCCCCAGCAATAGCTCGAGCCAGGCCTCGCGTGTGGGGAGATGCAACAGAGTGGTCTGGCGGCAAAGTTCTCCTGCTGCTTTCAACGGTGCGGTACACCTGAGGCTCCCGTCTCTCCCGCCTGCTCGCCGGCCTCACACAGACCCACTCTCCTCGGTCCCCGCCAGAGTTTCACCCCCACTCTCGGGGAAAAAAAAGAAAGAAAAGGAAATCTCCCGCGTTAAGGATGGACGAAAAGAGAAGGTGCCCGCACGAGTGCCCGGGTAAGGGAGTGCTCGAGTGAAAAAGAAAGGGACTCAAAGTTCCCGGTCCCCCCCCCCGCCCCCGGCGCGTTCAGCCCCGCGCCAAGCTCCCGCAAATACCCCGATCCCGGAGACGCGGCGGCGGCGTCCACTCACCTGGGCGAGGCAGCATCTATCCCCGGCTGGGAGGCTCCGAGGCAGGCTCCGCGGGGCGCCCGGGCTCCCCGGCTCGGCCACGCATCCTTCCCCGCCCGAGACAGGCTCGAGCTAAGCCCTCGGGCTCCGGCGAATGCAGGCAGATGGTGGCCTCGGACGTCCACGCGAGGAGAGCTCTGAGCGGCTTATTCTGTTATATCCATGGCATTTAGCGAAAAGAAGGGAGGAAAAGCACAACTTGTTCTCTTCTCTTCCAGATTAAAACACACACACACACAAAAAAAAAAAAAAAAAAAGATAATCTCCCCCTAGGAAGACGCCGGTACTATTCTCCAGATCGAAGAACCCTGGGCATTCCTAGGGACCTCGGGCATCTTGGAATGTGGGGTGTCTTTAAGTTTAGACGAGCCAGCCGGGTTGTGCGTGTGTGAGTGTGTGTGTGTGTGTGTGTGTGTGTGTGTGTGTGTGTGTCTCAGCGAGAGCAAGCCAGGCACTCACACCCACACGCACACACACAAACACACTCCCCCGCACTCCCCGCGTGCACACCGCCCCCCGCGAGCGCGCACACGCGCGTACCCGAACACACACACGCACAGCGATCACACGCACAGATCCGGGAGGGAGCCGGGCTGGCCTCGCAGGAGGCGCGGGGCGGACGGTGGAGAAAGCCGAGCGGCCGGAGGCGCCCGGGAACCCTGGGCGGTGCGCACGGTCCCCGCCGAGCTAGCCGGCACTGCAGCCCCCAGTGGCGGCCCGCGGAGCTGCAGGAGCCGAGTCTGCCGCCCAGTGCACCCCCTTCAGCGCCGACCTACACCGCAGCCGAAACCGGAGGGATTCGCGGTCCCCGCGGGGGTGGCGCGCGGACGGCGAGAGCCGGCCAGCGGGCCCCGCGCGGATAGGCCGGAGGGCGGCGGGCGGGCCGCGAGCCCCGGGAGCAGGGAGGGCCCACTCGGCGACCCAGCGGCGCGGGCAGCTCCTGCGCAGGGCGAGCCGGGCTGCCGGGGCTGCGCCGCTGCAGCGGGAGCCGGTGCTGCCGCCTCACGTGCTGAGGGCGCCGTGCAGCCTTCAGCCCGCCGCCTGCAGGACGAACACCCGTCGCGCCGGCCCCGGGCTGGAGGGTGGGGGCTGGGAGGATCGCGCCCACCCAGCCCAGGGCCCAGCCCCGAGTCCCACATCCTAGCGAGGGACCGGTGAAATATGAGCGCCCAGAGCACGCACACACAGACTTAGACTTTCCGTGAGTATCACGGGGTTCTGTGAGGTGTGCAGTGGCGCCAGCTGTTCTCACAGCACCTTTGCAATTCTTTCCTTGCCTGATCCTCCTCCCAGCAACCCCCATCTGACATAGGAGGGAACTGAGGGCCAGAAGAGTAAAGCGACTTGTCCCCGGCAGGTAGTCCCTACTCCAGGCCGACTTGGGCTTAACACCAGAAGACTGGGTCTGGCCAGGGTGTCATCTTCCTTTGGTTATCCTCTCTGCCCACTAGGATCAGCAACCAGTTCCTGGGAAGGCTGGACCGGCCTCTCCTTTACTGGGCTTCCCAAGAGACAGTACTTGTCCAAGCGAAGGAAATGAAAATTTGAGATTCCTGCTGGCACGTTAGCTGGTAAATCCAGGAGCAGGAAACATGCCTCAATCCATCTCTTCTCTCCTAGTGGCTAGCATCTCCTGAGCACCTGTCCCAAATACCCACGGGGAGGCACATGTGCCCTACGGATGTACACTGGCTCAGCTGTATAAATCTGTAATATGACTCTGCCTCCTGTCTATGCTTGCGGGTGACCGCATCGTGGCAGAAGCCCAGACTCCTAGACCCCATGCTCTGGGCACCCTCTCCATGAATATCAGGGAAACTGCCAAGTCAGTCTACTGCAGACTCTAAAAAATGGGCCCATCCCGGCAGAGATTCTGGAAACTTTGGGGGTGGGGAGGGATGTATGACTAGGAGAAAAGTCAAGGTATATCAGAGTGTGCTGGCTTAAAAAGAGAGAGTCAGAAACAAGGGTTGGAGATAGAGCAGGAGAGAAATGAAGAGAGGAAGGAGGAAGGAGGAGGTACTTAGAAGGAGGTAAGGGACTGAAAGGAGAAGTGAGGGGAGGAGGATGGGAAAGGGACAAAGGAGGGGAAGATCAGCAAGGCCAGTGTTTGTTTCCTTGTTTACCTGTGGTTTTGCATAACATAGGTGGGGATTTCCGGGGAAGGGGTTAGGAGTGGAAGGAGGAAATATACCCCAGGCTCAAGTCTCCGAATTCCCCCAAGGGAAGGGGGCAGAAGGCTGGGTTATCTCCTTACACTAGAGTCACCCACAAGAGAACCAAAATCTAGTGGCAGGGATAGGACCTGGTTGGTACCAGAGCAAGATAGAGCTGTTCTGGGAAAACAAAAAAGCATTAGGATGGCATGGAGGAGGGGCCAGGCACCCAGGGATGCAGAATGGATGCCCCAGTCTCTGCTCCAAAGTGAACCCAATGCCTCATCAAAAAGTTTTCCCAGCTCAGAGAAGGAAATGGATAGCCTACGAAGATCCAGAACCTGGATCATTTCTTTTTTAAAAAAAAATACATATGCATGAGATTTATTTAAATGAACAGTTCATTTCTTGCACTTTGGGTAATTCTGAGGACAACTGGCTTATTTTTCGAATCCTCACCTAGCCACTGAGCGCAGGGCTAGGAGTCAGGTGCCCAAGATGCTCAGGATGGCTTCGTACTAACAAGGAATGTGACAATCAGAGGGGTTGGACTGTGTTCTCTCTAAGAGCCCACTTGCCCAGCTCTAGAAACCCCTGCCCCCAGTGATCTTCACAGTTGGAGCAGGGTGGAGACCCAGATGTACCTTGGGAGGCCAAGAGAAAGCCCATCTACCGTCATCATTCAAAGTGGAAAGCCCCCAAAAGATCATCCGCACTTCAATAATGGAAAGCTGAATGATGGTGGATCTTTTTTTTTTTTGATTGCTCGAACAAACCCATTAGGGCTGGGGAGGGGTACTGTCTGCCAACTTCAGGCTGCTTTTACCCACTGCTGACCACAGAGGAGAGCCTTGGCTTCCCAAAGGGGTGCATTGGCTGGAATAGGGGGGCTTGCTATACAAGCCATTCTAATGATGGCCATTTAGATTCTTCTACATCTCACATTTTTACCCTTCTAAATAACCCTGTAATGGACATCTTTGCACTTAACTCTCCACCTACCTTCTTGTGTTTCCGCATGCACTAGATTCCTGGAAGTAGAATTACTACATCAAAGGACATGTGTATGTTTCAGGCTCTTGGTCCATACTTCTTTGTTTCAGTTTGAGAGTCCAGGCACTGAAGTGCAGAGCAGACAGATGATTTCACAGAGAGCCGCCAAGAAGTCCTTAAGGATATTGTCACACACCCTTTCTCTATGTCTTTATGTGGCAGAGGGTGGCTGTGCCTCGGGCCTCACATTGCATGCTGCACCCTTGGATATAGCTCTAATACCCCAACCTGAATTTAACCCAGAGTACCCTGCTCCCAGCCATGACTCATCTTCCCCTGTTCTTCTGGGCACTTGTGACCAACTGTCTGCATCCCCTGGCTTTCTGGTTGGACTCTAGGCACCAACCCCTCATCCCCCAGCACCCTTCTGGACACATGGCTGGGTCCCAGTACCCCCTTGCTGGGTAGGATCACAGCTCCCACTTAGAAGTCTCAGGAGGGTCTGGGGTGGGGAGGCCTCCAGCATGAGGAAGAGAAGGCCGAATTGGCCTGGGCCTTCCTAACCAATAGAAGGACCCTTGTGCAAAGAACTGTAGGGAACCTCTCTTTTCTCTCTCCACCTCTCTTTTCTCTCTTGTGTGAACAAGAGAAGACACCAGTGTAAGTAGCAGTGAGGGACTCAGATTAGATGGTAGGACAGAGCCAGGTGCTGGAGCCTATGGAGTCACAGGGTGGGGACTGTGGAGCTTGCTCTGTAAAAGAGCTATGGTCTGTCATCCCAAGAATGCACTGGATGCCTCTCAGAGTCTCCTGTGCCATGCTGTGGCCTAAAGAATGACTTTGTGACTCAGGGGAGTAAGACAGATACTGGGCACAGACCCGCAAAGCCATGGGATCTCCCTCCACTGAGTCTACTGTAAGGGCTGGAAGTGGGACTGCTTCTAAATTCTTAGCACCCTATTCACCCTACCTCCTTCGGGACTGGTGACCTTGTGGAACTCAGACAAATGCCTCCTCAGAAGCTGAAGCCCAAGCCCAACCCCAACCCAGGAGTGTACTTTCTGGAGGGGAAGGTCCAGTGTTTTTTAATCCTACAGTACCCTCCACCCCTCCTCCCTTCTCAAGTGCTGGAGTAAGAAGCAGCCCAAATAAATCCCTATTAGTATGCATATGTATTCCCAAATTCCTTAACAGCATGACTAACACCACCTACAGCCATTAGCTCGAGTATGTTTTCTAAATCCAGTTTACTTTTCATCAGCAGCCCTCTGTTTACTCCTCCCCTTCCCCAGGCCCCATGAGCTCCCTTCACAGCCTCAGGCTCTTGCCCCAACACCAGATCTGGGTCTGGTGCCTGATGCATCTACAGGTCAGAGGATCCGGGGAGAGCATATTCAATCAACAGAGACAGAAGCATCTCTCTGAGTATCTCTATGCACCACCAAGCCCTCCGCTAAATACTGTATGTAGGGAGAAGAGAGGGAAGGAGAAGGCAGTCTCTTCCCGGAGAGAAAGGACACAAACCAACTCTGGCAGAGTGCCTTGCAGTCTATAAAGAGCATTCCCAAATGCTACCTCACTTGTTCCTCACAACAATCGCATGAAATACATCATCATCCCCATTTTACCAACAAAGACACTCGAAGTCCTATATAGATAACGTGATGCCTCTAAGACTTTGAGGCTCTGAATGGATGGCCCTGAATTTCAGACCAAATCATCTGCTTGCACATCCCAGACCACTTCCTGTGCACAGGGCAGCCTCTCTGAGACCGGCCTGGATGCCACTCTGGACTGGTAGCTTACCTGGTACAGCCTTAGGTGCAGTAGGGATCAGGGGAAGAGAAGGCCCCGGCCACCAAGACCAGCTCAGCACAAGCTCCACAGCCAGGGAGAGCCACCCTGGCAAAGGCCAAGTTGAAAAGGGCTGGGCTTGTGAGATAGTGTGGGAGAAAGAGCACCAGAGGGGAAGAGAGTAGATCTGGATTCTGGTTCTTGCTCAGCTCTTCCTTTCTCTGGGTCTCAGCTTCTCCATCTCTAAAATGGGAGAGTTGGGGGTAAATGATCTCTAGGATCTGATGAAGAACAGGAAAGTAAATCGTCCATCTGGAATCGGACTTGAGGTGCCTTGGTTCAATGGACAGTGTACAATGGGCCGATGCCATTGATTTCCCTGGTTTTGCCTCCTGCCAGGGAACCCCAAATCCTAAGGGTAGTATTGAAGCAGAAACTCTGTGGGCTGTGGCAAATGCCCAAGCGGACCTGGGAGCGACCAGGACTCTTAGCTCCGCCCAGGCACTTGCCCTCCCAGTGCTTCCTCAGACCACCTGTGCCCCCAGCCCCATCTCCTCTCTTGTCATCACGACAGCAGACTTCCAGGTAGCACGTATGGCACACTATGTGCCACGCACTCCTCTTTGCCCTGGACAGTGGTTATTTTATTTAATTCTTACAAAATCCCAGGAGGCAGATACTGTTTTTATCCCCATTGGACAGATAGGGAAAGCATGGCACAGAGAGGGTAAGTAACTTGCTAAGTCGGAGAGTTGGTGAGTGGCAGAGCCAGCATCCCAACCATGACGCTTGAACTCCAGGGCTTATGCTAGAAGTGACTGGTTGTAAAAATAAAAACTTGTTTCAGGAGAATCACGGTAAGGAAAAATTACCATCCCAAGCTTCCAAATGGACAGGGCAGACCTCCTGCTTTCACAGCAGATCTTCATCCCTCTCCCTACTTTCTTTTATGTATTGTTTGGAGCATATAGTCCTAAATATGTGGTTTGTTTTATAATCCAGTCAACTGTGGAAGCAAAGCTATTGTCGTTTATGTCCCCGACTTAGCATCCTTCACCCAAGAGATTTATCACAGCAGGAATTGACTGACTACAAAATTCTTTCCATTCCTTAATCAAGCCCTTGGCTTTCCTTTCAAAGGGACATGGAGAGTGAAGCAGAAACCAACCCATTCCTGGTGCCTAGCAGGACAACAACTCACCTTCCTCTAATAAAACTGTCTTTGTAGGTTTCATGTGAAAAGTACAGAGAAGGATGAAGGGAAAGAATAGCTGTAGCCCCGTCCTACATTCCAATAGAGCTGACCAATTCTGTCTTCAAATGGCTACAAGAGAATGAGGTAAAAGTGAAAGTTTGGGAAAATTCTCAATTTCCAGAATAGAGAGATCACTTGCAAGTAAGGAAATCAGACAAGACTTCAAGGAGGCACTGACATTTGAATGACACTTGAAGGATGGATGGCATTTTTTGGTGGGTTAAAGAGAGGAGAGAAACTGGCGATCTCCGGCAGGGATAACAACCGAGGCAGGGAGGAAGGGCAGTAAAGTGAGTGTGCGGAGTTTTCTGGTGTGACCAAAGCAAGGGCAGAAGAAGGCAAGGTAGTAAGAAATGCAGGCTCTGGATACAGGCTCGATTTAAATTCAAATCCCCCACGTGTAGGGGAAGTTACTTTAGGCTAGTTGCTGAGCCTCTCTGTGGTTCCATTTCTTCAACAGTAAAGTGAGGTTAATAACGATGACAATGTCACAAGCTGGATGAGAGGATTGAAGGGCATAAATGACTCTGGGATACTAGAGTGGCACATACTAAATTGTTAAGAAGTGTTGGTAGTTATTACCATTACTATTTTATAAAAGCCTAGCAGGAGGAGGAGCAGACCGGGCCATCAGTGCTTGAACATGAAGGTAATGGGTCTGCGGTCCTTTATGCAGACATCTGGACACTATAGTGTTTTGAACAGTTCCCAGTAAAGGTTTGGTGATTGCACTGATGGGGGAAGGACCTGAACAACAGAAAAGCATTTAAACATGTATCGAAATAGTCCAGGAAGGGGGAAAAGGGGTCACCTTGAAATTATCTTAATGACAATAAAAAAAAAGGGTGAATGTGAGAAATAGAATGGACCAGACCCCAGAAAGGACAAGATTATAGGGTCTGAGGGAAAGAAGGATCGTGGTCAAAGCCCACTTCATGTTATGAAGCCTACTCAATGGGGAGAGTGGTTGGTGTCTTTGAGAGATACTGGGAAGATGGGAGAAAGTGGGAGGTGGGGAATGATGAGCTCCACGCTGGATGTTTGGAGCTTGGGAGCTTGGGGAATCTAGGGCCTCTTGCCCAGTATATAATTCAATAAATGGGTTTGGAAGAAATAGTCAGAGGTAGAATGGAGGTGGAAGGTCATGGGAGTGGAGCAAATTCCCAGGGAAGAAGTGTAGAGTGGGAGAGAGATGGCAGTTAGGAACCTACACTTACACAATTTAATTCCATGTGAGGTCCTGCACTACCTGTTTTATACATACTACCCACGATCCTCTTTGCAGTGCAGTGTTAGCCCCATTTTATGGATGAGGAGTCTGAGGCTCAACTAGATTAAGTACCTTGTCCAAGGTTACCCTGTTAGAGAAGCCCACAGGCAAAGAAATAGAAAAGCAGCCCACAAAAGGGTAGAAGAACATATTCTCATCAGAAATCAAGGAGGAGGAGGGGCTGAGAGCTTTGCTTCTGAACGTCCCCATGCCAAGACTCACATAGAAAATGGTATTTGTATGGCACAAGGAGGGTAAACAGAGAGGCTGCTCTTCAGGCATAGGGGGCAGTGATTTGCCCTCAGAGCCCCAACCCCCATCTGAATGTGGCTATCCCCAGTACAGTAGCGATCAATATCTCAAGACAGCAGTAAACATGGTGATATTGAAAATATCTAACAACTGGTACATACAGGTACCAACCAATAACAGCAGAAGCCTCCTGCCACACTAGACATAGTTCTGCCTCATGGTTACATAATGATGAGGTAGGTCTTGGGGTCCTAGACTAAGGGCTTTGGCACCCAGTTAGGGGACAGGGGACTCTGGCAGTGGTTCAGAAATATTTCCATATTTTAATCACCCATCTGGCTAAATGGTGCATCCCAGGTCTGCCCGTGATCAATATCCAGCACACACCCATGTGCTCTGACACACCAGCTAGGACCACTGGCTCAGAATTTGGTTACATGGTGTATTTGACCTGGCAAAGGATTAGGTCTATAGGGATGGTAACTAGTCAAGCAGATTCAGGGGTCACTGGTGGCCTTTAAGAGAGCAATTTCTGCAGTGTTATGGGTATGGAAACCAGATTGCTAGTGGTTGGGACTGAGTGGGAGGTGAGGAAGTAGAGGCGGTAAGCATATAATACTTTTTCGAGAAGTTTAGCTGTGAAAGGAGGGTGGAAGGTGGGATGGAAGCTCAGGAGAAATCAGAATGGAGGAAAGACTTTCTTGGGGGTGGGAAACACTTGGGTGTAAGCCAGAGTGAAGCAGCCGGTGTAGAGAAAAAACAAGAAGAGATCTTCCTGGGGGAAGGGAGGGGAAGGAAGGGTTCAGGCGTGAACCCTAGAAAGAGAAAGGGGTCCTTCTTCTGCAGAGCCCAGAGGAAATAAAGGAAAAGGAGATGATTTTGAGGTGGAGGGAAGTGATATGTGGTCTGGATCTTGTTAAGTTGCAAGGTGCTGAGAGAGGAAGTGGGATTTGAGGGGAGAAGGAGGTTGGAGCAGCCCCTTGGGAATGAAACTGGCAGTCTGCCAGAGGGCGAATATGGGTATTTCAGGCAGAAGTGAAGCCCATTGTTTTTATTTCGCTGTGGTGAGAAACTCAAGGAGGTCATGGGATTTTGCTCTGCAATGTATCAGCCTGGAAAGAACAGGAAGAACCAGGACGGACGTATGGGCTCTAGGATTTGGGGTCGTCAGGAGGGAGTGAGGATGTACTGACAACACAGTAGACTTGGACTCCTTGAAAGATGGATTGTGCGGTCTTGGGTAAGCAGGCTAGTAAGGACAGAATGGGCAGTGAGGTAGGCTTGCTTTGGAGGGGAAACCTGGGTTGAACGGACTTGGGGGGGTAGATGAAAGGATAAATGCTTGTGGCCAGAGCAAAGGAGAATACAGACTTCCAGGTATTTAAGATTGTGCTGAATATTGCCTGTTGGCAAGCAACCCACACCCACTCTTTCCTACTTCCCCTTGTACCGTAGGGGTCTGGACACACAAAACTCATTCCCAAGACTCCCTTTCTTGCTGGATTGCGCCTCAGGTCTACCAATGGGACGCACTCCGTGAGCTTAGAAGACATGAAGAAGGTGGAAGCTATTTCTGCTTCTGGTGGCAGAAATGTGGGCTTGGGAGTTCTGCCCAGTTCTGCTATGTCACTGCCATGTCAGAGAATGCAGGACCCTGGCATCTGGACTGTGACACTTTCCCCTTTTCACTCTTTCAGCTCTGGGAGCAGTAATGGCTTCTTGAAGCTATCAGCCTTTTTTTTTTTCTTTTTGAAATCCAACCAACACCTTTGATACATATGCCCTGTATTAAATCCCCCTCTGTTTGAAATACCCAGGGTGATTTCTGTTTTCCAGATGACATGGTTTTACCTGCTGGAAAGCCCAGGATGTAATGTGGCATGTGGATGAGTGAAGTGAAGAGATAAAGGAGAAGGCCTTGGGATGGGGAGTACAGAGGTCTAATAACTGAGATATCAGGGAGGTAAAGTGTCAGAATAAGAATCTGCAATTGAGGCTAGGGAGGAACTCTCACACCATCTTCCAGGCTCTGGATACTATTGGGATATTGGGAGATTCCTCCAGCATGCCTTCCCAGCTTTCTCTCAGCCAGAGAGTACTCTCCTTCCACCCAGCTCCCCAAGTTACTTTCCTCCTCTGTACCCCCATGGTGTCCACCAGTGCATCAAACTGTGATATGTTGGTCATACACTCCCCTCCCGAGCTAGGTTCTCCTCCTAGTTTCTCCACCTACCCAAATCCTCAGGAATGTAGTTTGTTCCATTTTATGAGTTTTTTAAAACTGAATACCATGGGTGATTCTAAGGGAGACTACAACCCACCTGAAACTGGATAGCCAAGTTCACATGTAGATGGGCATGGTCAATTTCCCCGAGAGAGAGAGAGAGAGAGAGAGGCTATTATATCTATCACACTTTCAGAGGATCCTTGTTCCCTTCACCTTGGATGTGGTTCTAGGGAGAGGGAAAGAAAGAACAGTCACCCATGAGTCTTAGGAACTTCATTGGCTCAAGGTAACGTTTTCTGTGACCTTGAAAAAAGTCACTGTTACTTTCTGGGCCTCAGTTTTTCATCTGTAAAATGGAAAAATCATTTCTGCCTTTCAGGATTATTGTAAAGATTAGAAACACTATAAAAGTCAGCAAAGCATCTGCCATGGTTGAATTTTCATGCAAGGTAGCTGTTGGTATTATACTGGTTTGGGTTCCTCCAGAAAAGACCTTTAGATAGAGGTTTGAGTACAAGTATTTGATTTGCGAGGTGACCCAGAAAAGTCAGTAGGAGAGTCAAGAGTGAAGAAAGGGAAAGAAGCCAATAAAGGGTGCATCATCAAGCAAGTATTTTCAGTTGGAGATCATTCCCCTGGGAATCTGTGGGCTACAGTATGAAGCACACTCTGACTTGCCCCCTCCAGGGCTGAGGAAGTGGAGTCTTTAGCCACCTACTTGCCATCTATCACTGACCCAGGGCTTTCAGGGACATTAAGTCTCGCTTGGCCAGGAAAAAACCCTCAGATATAAACTCTCAGATGTTCATAGTAAAAACTTTGTTGTATAAAGGTGAATGGTCAAGAGATAAGAGCAGGGCAATGACAGCGACTGACACAGTGAGTAAGAAGAAGCCTTCCCCTATCCCCACGATCTGCACTGACAGATTGCCCACTCTTTGCCTCATCAGCCCTTAGCTTCTCCTCTTTGCTCTGGACTAGCATTGCAGCATCCTGTGCACATATACCTGTCTCTCCAAGAGGACTGGGAGCTTTTTGAAGGCAGGGATTGTACCTCACACTAGTACCCTGATAACCAGATTTGACAATCTGGTTTGAGCAATCAGTTGCTCCTAAACGGCTGATACAAAATGAAAATATCTGGTACACGTTTATAATGAATTAACTGCCCTTGGAATGGGCAAGTTGCAAGTTTCCGATGACCCATGTCTGTCAAAAGGGTGGCTCCATTAGGCATTCCACACACATGGAAGGAGATTTATGTCCCCTCCTGTTCCTGTGGCAGGTGCCTTTATCACAGAATGTATGGTCCCTGAATCATTTGCCAAGGGATTCATGTCTCAATATTATAATCTCCAAAGCGATGATATTAGAAATTCAATTTTAAAAAGAACTGTTTAGGATGTCAGCACGTTATGATAATTATCTGGGAGGATCACCCCCCCCCCAAGGCTTATTCTTGAACTGCACTGGTAAGCTCTTTTTCACCTCACTACAAAGGATGGGGAGAATATGGACTATTTATGTGCATGCCCCCCCATCCTCATCTCCCATCCCCATATTGCCAACACATGGGGAGTGGTATGCTGTTCCCTGGAGCACATGCCTGAATAAGCCTGATTGCTTTCCTGTATTTCTTTATAAAACTTTAAATATTCATCGTGCCATCAAATTAAATGGGATTCTTTGGCTGTCATTCTTTTCAACACACTGAGTTCTTTTCTCAGGTACTTGTCCTACACCATTTGAAGCTTCTGGAGACTCGGCATTTATCTAACATTATCCCCTATAAGCTGGGCTCCCAATCAAGCGAGTAGGATGCTAATGAAAATAGAAGGGTGGGGCTTGTTGCTGAGGCCTGGAAATCCAGAAGGGGAGGGGAAAGCGAGGGGTTAGAAGATGGCCAAGAAAGTCCGGCTGGTTTCTCCTCTCTCAAAAGAAGAGTTTTGAGGATGAAAGACCAGACAGGAGACACAATGGAGTGGGTCAAAGGTGAAATGGAAACCACCCAACGGGTCCATTTCAGCCTTCCTTCTTCCTTCTTCACCAAGTTTAAGGGCAGAGTTCAGGATTTCAATATTGCTGGACCAGACAGAGAGCTAGGTAGATGACATTTTGAAGGCCCTTCTAGCCCCTCAAGTCATTAAATTTCTTTGTCTGGCAGTGACAGAAGCTTAGCAAGAAAGGGCCAGTGGGACTCTCCAAGAGAAATTGAGGGGGCGCGAGGGGAGGGGGGAAGGTGAATATGCAAATCTGGCTGAATATTATGTATAGCATTGTATTAAATTTCAGTGCAATGCATTATATTTTAATCTACTTCCTCTGCTTGTGCGGTCCCTTAACAGGGGAATCGATCAGCCAGCAGCTAGCTAATGTGCCGGGGCCCGGGTCGCCATCTCCACGCTGTAGCCATTTATAACCGCCCTGAATCTGGAACATGCTCAGCAAGAGGAGCCCCGCGCCACTGCTTTGTCGGGCTCAGCGTGCTGCGGGGGGCAGGAGGCGGGGCGGGGGACACTGCAGGCGGGCCCTGCTGCAGTCCGCACTGCGGGGCCGCCCACCGGTCGTGCCAGACGCGGAAGTTGGCCCAGCCGGCCAGCCGGCGTGCTTCAGAAGCACGCGGTGCTGGACAGCGCACTGCGCGCTCCGGCCCGCGTTGGGAAGTCTCTGAGGAATCGCATCACCCGGACAATGGAGATGGAGGAGTCGATGGGGGAAAACTGTGTGACATTTCTCTCTTCCCTCGCAGAAGTACCAAGAGGTAGCGCGGAGTTGGGTAAGGCCAGTCTCCCCACCGGGCCTCGACTTTTTTCTTTTGTAAGGTGTGGATTTGCTCCGGATGTTGTCAAAGGGACCGCAGTGTACTGGTCACCGAGGAATCAGTTGCTCCAAAATGCAGTACACAGATGCCAGTAGAGCCCCGGTTCTGGGACTTGGCTGGCTGTTAATATCACCTGTGGAGGGGGAGACAGTGCATATTCTCAGGCCTAACTGAGTTCTGATTCAGGGACAACACTAGAGGAGTGTGTGGTTTTTGTATGCATTCTGGTTGACTCTCTCCAACTAGTCAGAGGAGTTTGAGAAATACTGTAGTGGAACACCTCTCTGATTTTTTTTCTTTTATTTGCCTTCACATGCCCTGCCCTCACATCTGTGCAACACACACACACACACACACACACACACACACACACGTGCACCAGCCACCAGCATCCCTGTGCACAAATGACTTACTTATTCCCCAGACTTTCAAAGCATTCATTACATTCCAGGGAGACCTTAGTTTTCTCCAAGAGAAACAATCTGTAAGAGAAGGCAGTTGCTCTCAGAGAGGTCTTACCCTCACAGACAGGCAGCCAGCTAACTGTAATAGAGAGCGATAAGGGCCCGGTAAGGGTGTGTGGCTGAGTGCCGCCGAAGCACAGATGTTTGGGCTCATGCTGCGTGCTCATACAATGGGGCAGATGGCTGTCACCCTTGGGCAGGGTGTCACTCTCGTGGGCCTGCTGCATGAGGGTTTTTCATGCACAGTTACCTCGGTATCATGGACAGCTCTCCATCTGTGTGGTACATAACATGCCGCCAAGTAGAGTGATAATTGCTCTGCTCATTCATCAAGGAATCTCAGGGGACCACTAACGTGCTGAAAGAGCTCCTTCTACCTAGTCCTCTGCACCAAAATGGTTCTGTTTATCCCCCTCTCCTCTTTGCCTTCTCCCCTTTCCAGAGCTCTTCCCCTCTCCCTCCCTAGCCACCTGTCTCCACTTTTGTAGCCTCTTCACCCCCAACAGAGAGTCTCTTTCCCCCCAACTCCATTTCTTGTCCCTAGCTGTCAGATGCCTTTTAGGCTGAGGGTGGTTTGTTGTTGCAACAAGTGAGGGAGCTCCTTGAAGAGATGAAGTAGCACAACACATGGTGGGGATGGGATGACATTTAACTTCAGCACAGGGACACTTGGGCTAGCTTGGTGCTGAGGTGATAGGATTGGCAAAGCAAGCCTCAGGTAAAAATCAAAGTCCCTAGCAGCAACGACAACCAAACTGGCTCAGCACTGGTCACAGTTCCCTCTTGCCCAGAGGTCTACACATAAGACTCCTTCACTCCTTGATAAATCCTGAATCTTTCTCTTCTCTACTTCTGTTTGTCTTGTTTTTTCTCCTTTGTCCATCCATCAGCTTGGTATCCCATTATTGCTTTTTTTTTCTATTTTCCTTTACCTGATGCTTTAGACATCCATCCTCATTTTGTGCACTTTTGAATACCCAAACACTTCCTCTTAAACCACTAGGTCATTCTGATGGACAGCCTCTTCTAGGTCCTTCCATACAAGCTACCCATTTTTCAGGGTCTATACAAGTCCATGCATGTCTTAGAAGGCTCAAAAATGAATTCCTTATCCCTACTCTGACAACTTTTTAATCAAACGAAGTGATTGCGTTACTCCCCTACTTAAACCTAATTCCCGAGTGGTCAATTTTCACCAATGATGACCATGTTTTTTATGACACGTCTTTTGCCTCCATTAAGTAAAGTCTGGAATGAGTATTTCTGTGGAAGTTCTAAGCAAGGTTTCTGATGTAAGCCCTACATGCTAGCATCGGGGTTACCCCAGTTTCTCCCCAGATCATCACTGGTATTTTACTTTCCTCCTGGGACTGTCCTGGAACTTGTTTCCCAACTTTGCTGATCTCTTCTCCCTGAGTCTAAGCTGTTTCCCTTATCAGCTTATCTGGTTTTATGTCTGATAAGAAGTCTGATCTAGAGCCAAGAGTTTATCTCTCACAGAACTTGGTGTAGTTCCTTTACCTCTACGTCCCACTGTTGTGTCATGGTGGGACACAACTATGTCCCACTATTGGTTGCCTCCTTGGATATTGAAACTAGCTCAGATCCAGCTTCTGTTCCCTAATCCTCTTCCTATGCCATAACATGGACTATTGGACATTCTACTGGAAAAATTAGATGTATTCTCCTCAGCTACCCGAGCCCCAACCCAACCCTGCTCTTCTTTTGCCCACTTACTCATTATGTTTAATTATAAGGACAATTTTTCAAGGTAAGGATTAGTGTTCTTTCTTTGAGAGTGTGGAAATTGAAGCTCACAGAGGCTGACAGACTTTCCCATAGTAACCAGTAGGTTTGAGATTATAACATGGGCTATTAGCCTTCTTAATGTAGGAAAGATTCTCAGAATATGCCAGTTTTAAGCTTTAGAGGAAGGGAGGGTCAGACATTCAAAGCAAAAAGAACTGTCTGCCTACTAGTCCTTTCAAGATAGATGGTTCTTTTCACTCTTCGTTTGGTCAAAGGAAGTCATAGAATTTTGAGGACATTAAATATTCATGGCAAATGCTGTCAGTTCCTACTCATATCCCCTTAGCACTCACTGGTTCTGTGCCTGCTGAGAGTCTCTTATTGCAAGCACCTGCATCTCCCTGCCTGAGGGCTTCTTCTAGCAGTGAGATCAGGCTTCCCTCGCCTCCACCCCAGAAAAGACTGTAAGTGCTAGAGACACAGCACTCTGAGAGAAGCACCCAGTGAGTGACAAGTGGGAATTTGGTGATTAACTACCTTGCCACCGCTCATGAAGGACAACTCTGGAACATGTGTCCTACACCATCTCCCCAAAGTTCCCATTGAGATGGGACCCCTGTTGTCCACAGTGGTAAATTGCTCATTTATAGACTTGTGTTGGCTTATTTTGCTGTCTCACTTCCTGACTCTGCTGTGATGCTTCCTGGGCTCATGTCCCATATAAATGGCTTGCACTTGAACCCTAGACTCAGTGTCTGCTTCTGAGGAAAGCCAGACTAAGACAATCTGCTTGGAATCCTAGAAGACATCTGGCTCAACCATCTCATGACTAAATTAAGTCCCAGAGAGGGAGGTGACCTGCCCTGGGTCGTACCTGGCAGAACTGGACTGGAGCCACAGATGTCTCCCTCTCTTAGTCCAGTTGCCATTCTATCTTGGGATCCCCTCCTGTGACCCTGGCAGCCACATATCACTGGGAATGCACCACCAGGAATTGGTGGAACTGACTGGGGTGTGGAGTAAAGAGGGAAAGGGTCCAGTGAATGAGTGCAAAAAAGAAAAAAAAAACATAAATCTCCTTATGATTCACTCCTATAATTTGTCTGTCAACAATTTCACATCATTCAGCATAGCTGGCCAGTTATGGGCAGCAGGGATCTGCAGCCATGACCTAGGTTAATTACACAGTTCTCCTGAGACTTTGAGACCAGAGAGGTTAAAAGAAGCTTTGCATCTATGTCCTGGCTGCTGTATGCCATTTTCAAGGAGCCACGGGTGTTACTGAGAACTGACCCTTGTGCTGAAACTCAGGCTGGTCTAGCTAAGTGGACTGGAATGGGTTGAGCCAGTATAGGCTACTAGCCCGCAACATCTTTGGAGATACTCAGGAGCTTTGGAACCACTATTGCACTTATCTTATAATGCAGGTGGGAGATGTGAGACCCAGAGAGGGCATGGGAGTGCTCCATTGGCATGATTATACTGCTATTTAAAAAGATCAGATATAACTTGGCTTTGATTACCTGTGTCAATGGAAGGAAAGAGGAAACTCATAGAATTCCAAATAGAATGTAATACAAAATAATTTCTGTTTTAAGTGCACATTGAATTAGAAGACATTTTATAGGAAGGGAAGGGGTTGCAAGTGTACCTTTGTAATCATGTTGATCTTGGCTTGAATGAGGTAAGAGAGAAAGATGGAGAAGCTGTGGAGAAAAGTCAGGAGGTAGCTGGCCTAGGATTAAGGATTTCCTGCAGAAAGTCTACGTGGGGGTAAACTACAACATTCCACTAATACAAATGTATTTTTTTCACCATCCTTCACAATAAGGCCCTACATATACATATGTATATGCGCGCATGCACACACACACACACACACACACACACACTGCAAGGTTTTAATATCTAGCTCTAAATAAGCATCATAGGCCCCTGGGTGGCTCAGTTGCTTAGGCAACTGCCTTCGGCTCAGGTCATGATCCTGGAGACCCGGGATCGAGCCCCACATCAGGTTCCCTGCTCGGCAGGAGGCCTGCTTCTCCCTCTCTCACTCTCCCTGCTTGTGTTCCCTCTCTGGCTGTGTTTCTCTCTGTCACATAAATAAA
>PITA01012340.1:45120-62537 GCA_004023965.1 Spilogale gracilis | reverse complement strand
TATGACCCCCAAGACCAGTATTTATATAATATAGAAGCAAAGACAATTACACAGACACAGTGACAAACTAGAGTGGGAAGGTGAGGGCAGACACTCCTTGTGGGCAAGGAATGCGTTTCAGACGCTCCCGAGCCTGTCTTGTTGTTATTGTTGGAGGAGCCCACTTTCAAATGATATAGGGGATTAGAACTGGTTGTATATAGGGGTAGTATTGAATAGGGATGTGGGATTGACTTGAAGCTTGTATCTACATGTACACATAAAAGAGAGAATAAAGGAAAGAGGAGAGAAGAAAGGGAAAAAACAGAGAGAGCTAACAGGGAAACAAGAGGCAACAAAAAAAGCCGAAAATACAGGGGTGTATTTGAAAAAATTTTAGGGTAAAAAAGAGAAAAAAATAAAAAATAAAAAAGAATAAAAAAATTAAAAAAATAAGAAATGTTATGGGGTGTTGTATTGGGATTAACGTTGTGATAAGAAGGGGGCTAAAAATTGAAGGAAGAAAAACCGTGAGAATGTATTTTTAAGCTTAAAGTGGAAGCTTTAAAAGTAAAAATAGAAAAAAGTTTAAAAAAGTAAATGAGGTGGAAAACTGTATCAATGAATTGTAGGGCTTTTGGTACTTGTAATCAGTTCCAGGAGTTTAATAAATTGCCTTTCCCCCGATTTGGGGTTTTGCATTGGAGTGTTGTCCTCCTAAGCTTCTGGCTTGCTTTCTGGGGGTGGGGCGTGCTGTTCCCTTTCAGTCCTTCTACCTAGGCTGAGTCTCTCGGGCCCCTTGCTAGAGGCCGGTCTCAATGGTAACCAGGTTATCAGGTTACAATCTCTGGTAGTGGAGCGTTTGTCTTTTACGTCTTTTTTCAGCTGTTGCGGAAGTCAGGTCGGAGCAAGTTGTCTGCGCCCAGACCTCCCTCCCAGAGAGAGCCTCTACACAGGGAGGGGCTCTTTCCACCCTCCCAGTTGGCAGTCTGTCACAGCCGGGCTGGTGCAGATGTTGTATTGATTTCTGCCCCCGCCCCTGCTTATCGTTTCACTCCTGCACCTCAAAGCCACAACTCCTTTTGGATCGCATGACTTTGCGCCCTGGGACCCGCGGCCTCTCCGGTCCCACGCAAGTCTATAAAAACGCCTTCCCTGGGGGGGTCTGCGCACGGCCCACGGTGTGGAGAGAAACGGGAGAGAAGGGCAGCGGCATAAAAATAGAATCCACTCCCGCTGCTTTCGCGGCAGCTGCAGCGGCTCTGACGGTGGCGTGCGGGGCCCGGCATCAGTGCGGGGGCCTGGCGGCTCTGGCGGCGGCGCGCGGGGCCACCAGGTGGCGGGAAAAAATTTTTAAAAGTCTCCTTGCCTTGCCCCAGGCTCCGCTGTGTTCCCGTTTCTGTCTAGTCCCGATTCAGGCCGTAATCTGCTGTTATTCCTCACTCACAGAGCACTTTAGTTTTGGGGTATTTGTTTTCAATGGTTCAGCTCTGCGGGCTTCCTCCCCCACTCCCCTGTCTCTGGGGGCAAGCCTCCAGACCCTCTTATTTGTTTCTACCTTTTTGCCGATGTTCCTTGTCTCTCATGGTGGTCCACAAGTGGGAAATATCATATTTCAGGCTGATTTCATGGGTGTTCACGGTGGTCTTATAGTGGTTCTTTTTGCTGGAATTCAGCTCTCTTCAGGGAACTCCCTGAAATGTGGTCACCTGGCCTTCCGCCATCTTGACTCTCTACAATACAGTATATTTTAACTATAGTCACAAGGTTATACATTACATCCCCACGACTTATTTTATAGCTGGAATTTTGGACCTTTTGACTCCTTTTGCCTATTTACCTCCTACTGCATCAAACACAAATTTGTTTTCTGTATCTAAGAACTTCGATTTTTGTTTCTTTGTTTCCTTTTATTTTTTTAGTTTTAACAGGTGAGAATATATGGTATTTATCTTCCTCTGTCTGACTTATTTCATTTAATATAATGCCCTCAAAGTCCATTCATGTTTTTATAAAATGGCAAGATTTTTTTTCTTTTTTATGGCTGAGTAGATATTCCAGTTTGTGAAAATCAAAAATGTGGTATATCACATTGATTGGTTTGTATATGTTGAACTATCCTTATATCTTGGAGCAAATCTTATTTGATCATGGTGTATGATCTTTTTAATGTGTTGTTGAATTAAGTTTGCTAATTTTTTATAGAATATTTTTGCATTTATCTTCAGGGATACTATAGTTATCTTGTGGTGCTTTTGTCGGGTTTTGGTTTCAGGGTGATTCTAGCCTCATAAGACAAAGCTTTCTCTTCCTTCTATTTTTTGGAAAAATCTTTTCCAGGTTTTTCAGCAATGCATTTTTTTAAATTGAAGTACAGCTGACACACCATATTATATTACATTAGTTTCAGGTGTACAACAGTGATTCAACAAGTCTACATGTAATGCTATGCTCATCACAGGTGTAGCTCCCATCTATCACTGTACAGCACTATTACAACACCATTGACTTCATTTCTATGCTGTACCTTTTATCCTCATGACTTATTCATTACATAACTGGAAGTTTGTATCTCCCACTTCCCTTCACCCATTTTGCCCATCTTCTCACTCCTGTCCCTTCTGGCAACTATCAGTTTGTTCTCTGTGTTTTTGGGTCTCTTTCTGCTTTTGTTTGTTTATTCATTTGTTTGTGTTTTAAGTTTCACATATAAATGAAGTCATATGGTATTTGTCTTTCTGACTTATTTCACTTAACATCATACTTTTTTTTTTCACTTAACATCAGACTTTCTAAGTCCATCCATAGTGTCATGCATGGCAAGATCTCAGGGGCTCCTGGGTGGCTCAGTCATTAAGCATCAGGTCATGATCTCAGGGTCCTGGGATGGAGCCCCACATCAATCTCCCTTCTCGGTGGGAAACCTGTTTCTCCTTCTCCCACTCTTCCTGCTGTGTTCTCTATCTTGCTGTGTCTCTTTCTGTTAAATAAATAAATAAAATCTTTAAAAAAAAGGCAAGATCTCACCCTTTGTATGTATGTATGTATTCATTCATTTTTTTAAAATTCCATTATAATTGACATACAGTATTGTATTAATTTCAGGTGGAAAATATAGTGATTCATCAATTCTATACATTACTCATTGCTCATCATGATAAGTGTATTCTTAATCCTCTTCACCTATTTCACCCATCTCCCACCCACCTCTTCTCTGGTATCAATCAGTTTGTTCTCTATAGTTAGTAGTCTATTTCTTGGTTTCTCTATCTCTCTCTTTCCCTTTGTTTATTTTGTTTCTTAAATTCTACACATGACTGAAATCACATGGTATTTGTCTTTCTCTGACTTATTTCACTTAGCATTTTATCCTCTAGCTCTATCCATATTGTTGCAAGTGGAAAGATTTCATCCTTTTTGTGGATGAATAATATTCCCTTGTATATGTATACCACACCTTCTTTATCCATTCATCTATTAATGGACACTTGGACTGCTTCTGTATCTTGGTTATTATAAATAATGCTGCAATGAACACAGGGGGAAAAGATTGAGAAAGACTGCTATTAATTCTTTGAATGTTTGGTAGAATTCACAAGAGAAGCTGTTTAGTTATGAACTTTTGTTTGTTGAGAGATTTTTGACCAATGATTCAATCTCCTTGGCAGTAATCAATCTATTCAGATTTTTTATTTTCATGACTCAGTCTTGGAAGGTTGTATGTTCCTAGGAATTTATCCATCTCTTTAGGTTGTCAAATGTGTCAATGTATAACTAGTTACACTAGTCTTTTATGATCCTTCACATTTCTGTGGTATTCCTTGTAATATCTCCTCTTTTTTTTCTTTGATTTTATTTGAGCCTTCTCTTTTCTTCTTGGTTTGTCAACTTTCTTTTCTTTTCAATGGACCAGCTTAGTTTCATTGAACTTTTCTATTGTCTTTTCGGACTCTATTTCCCTTATTTCCAGTCTGATCTTGGCTTTTTCTGCCTTCTACAAACTTTGGATGTTTGTTCTTCTTTGGCTAGGAAGCTGTTTTTCTCTCCCTTCATTCTGAATGTTAACTTTGCTTGGTAAAGTCTTCCTAGTTGTACTTTTAAAAATTTCTTTCAGCACTCTGAATATATTGTGCCTTTTTCTTCTGGCCTGCAAATTTTCTGCTGAAAAATCTACTGAGTCTTATTAGGGTTCCCTTGTATGTAACAAGTTCTTTTTCTCTTGCTCCTTTTAAGAACATTTCTTTGTCTTCAACTTTTGACCTCTTAATTATAATGTGTTTTGGTGTGGATCTGTATGAGTTCATCTTATTTGGAATTTTATTGATTTCTCAACTCTGGGTACCAATTTCCTTCTCTAAGTTAGAAAGTTTTTAGCCATTATTCTTGTAGAAAGTTTTCTTCCCCTTTCACTCTCTTCTTCTTGGCCCCTCATAATGAAAGTATAATTCCACCTCAAGGTGTCCTGTAAGTTCTTTAAGCTATGTTCACTTTATAAAATTCTTTTTTTTTTCCTTTTTGCTGTACTGATTGGGTGAGTTCCAATGCTGTGCCTCTAAAATCACTGATCCTTTCTTCTGCTTCATTAGTGTGCTTTTGAACGCTGCCAGTATATTTTTCAATTCACTTATTATATATTTTTTTTAGCTCTGTGATTTCTGTTTGATATTTTATTATTTTGTTTATCTCTTTGTTGAAGTTCATACCTTATTCATTCTTTCTTCTTCCAAGTTTGGTGAGCAATTCTATGACTATTACCTTGAATTCTTTGTTAGGCCAATTACTTGTCTCTGTTTCATTAAGCTTTGTCCTGAAGTTTTACTTTGTCCTTCTGTTTGGAACATATTTCTCTATTTCCTCATTTTGCTTGGCTATGTTTATCTATGTATTAGATAAAACAGCCACCTCTCCCAGTCTTGAAGGTGTGGCCTTGTGTAGAAGATGAACTTTATCATTCAACTTTACCTCAGCTCTTGGTTGTCTCTTGAAACTTTGTGATTATCCAAGGAGCTTATTTTATTTTCAGTAACTTCCAGTTTTGAATGTTTGTCAATACCTGTCCATGACCCAAAGTGATGGGGGAGGAATCTTAGCCAGCACTGAGTTTCAGGTTGAAAGGAAGCCAGACCCTCAGGCTGCCACTTTTAAACAATGCAAACACAAACAGTCTTGTGGGACTGTAAACACTCCTGGCCTCTAGACCAGGACATCTAGAGGTGTCTCCTTGGCAATAATTATAAAAAGCAGGGCTCCAGAAGACTGTGTAATCTCCTTTCTGAGAAACACCAGCAAACTGGAATAAGGCACAGGGAGTGTAGGCTCCCTAGAGTGACCCCATAGGCAAATGTGAAGCCTGCTTTTCATGCCAAAGCTCCAAGACAAATAAATTGGATTTTTTTCCCCACAGAAAGGATAAGTTTTGGCCTCCTGTTTTTGCAGTGCCTTGGTGGCTGTAGCCTGCCAAAAACTCTCTCTCTAATTGTCATGAGACCCAGGAACATAAGCCCACTAGACCTAGGAGATCAAGGTGTGTCCTCTGAGTGACAGCCACAAAAACTTTGGCACAAGATGTATATAAAAGTGTCCCGCTGAGAGGATATTGGTACTGTGGAGCATGGCAAAGACAGAATGTGAAGATGATACAACTCACCATCACCAAGGGAAAGAAGAGACCGTGACTGCCAGCTTAAGCAAGGCAGAAGCAAAGCACCAACATGGAGTCCATACCTTGGAAGGTAAAGATGATAATGATATTAATTAGAAAAAAATGATGCCTACCCGATTTGGCAAGGGAGAGGGAGAGCATCAAAGTGCTGTCTATCAGTGCCTCCATTTCCAGAGAGTATCCCAATAGGTCCCTTCCCCTATGGTGAATGCTTTTAGATGACTTCACATAATGCCTGGGCACTTTTTGAACTGCTACTTCTGCACTGGGCTCTAGGCTGAATAAGGGTGCATGAGTCCTTTAAGAGCATTTGATTGTTCACTAAAGCCCTTTGCATCTTATGGATGGAACCCTGTTGGTTTCAAAGCCATATGCTTTGGGAGCTCATCTCTCAGTTGCAGGCCTTAAAGGCTGAGATGCCTGGTGTGATGTATGAACATTTTGCTTCTCAGAGAGAAGCTCCAAATATGTGAGTTCCCTCCCAGTTGTGAATTGCCATGCAGAGGGAAGGGTATATGGCAAGACCACATCTCAGCCTCTCCTACCCACCTTGATGTCAACCTTTTCTTCTTTGTGATGTGAAAAAGTTATTCAGCTACTTTTCAGGTCTTTTTCAGAAGAAATTGTTCCACATGTACCTATGGATTCATTGAGTCCTTGGGAAGAGGAGAGTTTGGGGTATTACTACATTGCCACCTTGAACAACCTCCCCAGGTGATTTTTTCTAAAGCAACTAAACACTTCCCATGAAATATCCTGCTGTTATGTTAATTAATGTTACATTGATTATATATTGATTTTAGGAAAATAGCTGTCTTTAAAATATTGAGTTTCCCTTAAACAAACATAATCTATCTTTCCATTTGTTAAGAATTTTTTCTATGTTTCATGAAACTTTATACTTTTTTGATGAAAATGTCTTATTAGGTTTATTTCTCAGGATTTTTTTGTATCCTCATTTTTATTATTTATTCTTACTGATAAATTTATTTTTTATTTTTTATTTTCATTAATTTAAATTTAATTAAACAACATATAGTGTATTGTTTGTTTCAGGGATACAAGTCTGTGATTCATCAGTCTTATATAAAACCCAGTGCCCATTACAACACATACCCTCCCCAATGCTCTTCACCCAGTTATCCCAGCCCTACACCCCTCTCCCCTCCAGCAATCCTCAGTTTGTTTCCTATGATTAAGAGTCTTTTATGGTTTATCTCCTTTTCTGTTTTCATCTTGTCAACAAAATCAAAAAATAACCGAAAGAATGGGAGATCTTTCCAAATGACATATCAAATAAAGGGCTAGTATCCAAAATCTATAAAGAAGTTATCAAATTCAACATCCAAAGAACAAATAATCCAATCAAGAAATGGGTGGAATACATGAACGGATACTTCTCTGAATTTCATTGTTTTTATTTTTATAATATATTACTCTTTCTCAAAAAAAAATTACTCTTTCTCTTTACGTGGTCAATTGGTCATTGGTTATAGTAAACATACTGATCTTCTTAATATTGTTCTTTTTAGTGATTGATTGCTAATTCTTTCATTAGGTTAGATCTTTTTTTTTTTTTTATTGTTACTAAAATTTTTTTTTCCAGTGTTTGAAGATTCATTCCCCATTCCCCACTCCCACTGCTCCACGCTTTAGGTGTCCCCAGTACCCACCACCAGGCTCTCCCATCCCTCCACCCCCCTCCCTCCAAGTCCCTCAGTTTGTTTCTGTGTCCAAAGTCTCTGTTGTTTTGTTTCCCTCCCTAGATTACCCTAGTTCCCATTTACTTTCCTTCTCCCACTGCCGTCCAGTTTACCCCTCATGCACCGCAAGTAAGTGAAACCATGAGGTTAGATCATTTTTCAATTGGCTTTCATATATTTTTAATTTTCAAATATATTGGCTTACCATCTGGAAAAAAAAACTAAATATCTTTATCTTTTTCCCAATATTTAAAACTCTTATTTTTTCTTGTTTTATTGCATTGTCCAAAACCTTCAGAACAATGTTGAATAATAGCAATAATGATGGGAATCCTTTTCTTATTAGAATAAAGTTCAAAAAGCAGAAATACAGCATCAGTAAGTATGAAAATCTTGGACTGTTGTTTCATATTACTAATTCTCACCTGAAAATATTTGTGGCAAATCTAACTTCAACCAGTAGTGTATGAAAATACCTGTCTAATTAATCCTTAGGCCACATTTTGCATCTGTAATTGTTAGACTTGAGTCTGATCATCTATACAATGGTCTGATGTTGAAAAAATATAAAGATATAAAGCACATCTAGCTGCTTAGCACATCTTTTTAGATATATTGATGCAAAGTCTATCTTAGTTTTGGAAGATCATACCAGCAAAATATATCTTTCATTGTGGTAGATAAATACACTCTCAAACGGCCTAAAATGCATCTCTTTCTAATACAAAATGTACCTTGACAATCACTTTTCTTATCCAGTTATTGCTACACTTAGCTTGCGTTGTTCTATTGTTTTTGACAGTGCATTTTTTTTTTGCATTTGCATCAGCTAGGTTTGTGAAATTTGTGAATTTCAGAGTTACTGAACTTTTTAGAATATTAATTAATTAATTAATTACATTTTTATTATGTTATGTTAGTCACCATGCTGAACATTTTAAACTTTTCATCATCTTTGCATAACTGGTTAGGCTAAAAATTGCTGCAGACCACAAAAGTCCCTGTGCGGTAGAATGCTGGCAGAGGTCTACTGAATGAGCATGCCTGAATATTTCATCACTGTAGTCCACCACCTACCATAGGAGTCTGACTTGCTGGATTATAAATGGAATATTTCTCATTTGCTTCTGTCTCTGCCCTGACTTAGATGAAGGATTTAAAAACAAAAATATCTTCTGGAGACTGCTTCCTGCAAGAACTCTGCCCATTTTAATCACAATGGTTACCCATTTTTAAGAATCAGAGCTGGATTCCTATGGGTTCTTTTCACCATAATGTGGTTTGGGTCTTAAAAGGTTCAGAGCTGACAGAGTCAGGATTTAAAAAGCAATGAGTCATTACTGGACATAGTGTTAATCCTCAAGTATTTCTACACCCACTTGTATTCCAGTCAAGCTCCCATCAAGTGCCTTTTTGACCCAGTAAGATAAAGAAGTGGGTACAGTACATATTATTAATTTTGTTCTTTTATATCATTGAATCATCCTCTTATAATTGCATCTCTTCGATTGCTACACATCTATGCTGCATTTACCTAGTACACAGTTAGCTCGGCATAGTTCTTGCAAAAATAGTGTTCAGTGAGGATCTGTTAGCCCTTGCTTGTTTATTACTGTCAGCTGCACAGCATTAAAAAGGACGATTTAACAAAGTAGCCAAGGTCTTTAAATGACTGCTCAACCAGCTCATCAAGATACCTAACAGAGCCTCACAGAATCAACTATCTTCACATGTTCCTTTCTTTATTATTTGTTGGTCATTAAAAAAGAAACAGCCACACAGACGAGCCCCCCAACAGCAGCAACTATGAAATTATAGAAGTAGAAAAACAGTAACTGTATAGGGGAGAAATCTGGCAGATACCTCTTCAATCAAGAGATCAAAGTAAATCCAATAATGGAACAAATCAATATCCTGTGCCTCTTGGTATGATACACTGAGCACCCAACATCATTTCTGAGGTATTGCTGCCCCAAATGCAGAACCTGAATTTCCTTGTGAGGAAACACCAAACAAACCCAAATTGAAGAACATTCTACAAAAACACCTGGCCCATTCTTCAAAAATGTCAAGGTCATAAAAATCAAGCAAAGACTGAGGAAACAACTATTCCAGATTAAAGAAGACTAAAAAGACAGACAACTGAACATAATACATGATTTGAAATTTTCTTTGGTTATAAAACACAACATGAGGACAATTTGCAAAATAGGAAAGTCTATAGATTAGACTGAAAGATAAAATTGTTACCTTGTTAATTGTTAATATTTGTCCTGAAGTTATATAAAAGAATGTCTTTGTTTTACCAGCAGGGAATCACCTGACTACTTACAGCTATAAGGGAAAATGGAAAATTCAGCACATATGCAAATATCAACGGGCTGGTTAAGAATCAGGGTTCCACTACCCAAGAAGTGGAAGAGAATAGTTACTAGAATAAAACTAGTGGTCTTAGTCATGAAGAACAAATTCATAGGAAAGTTGATCATAAAAAAGACAAGGTCACAGAAAAGGTGGACTTATTTTAAGACTATTACGGGTGATCTCCTGGATAAGAATTAAACTACACCCTGGCATGGACTCACATGGTGTGCAATGGAAGGATCAGGAGCTGAGCTTCCTCTCTATCCTGCTCTCTCAGGGGTCACACAGTCTTCTTCACCTCCACTTTCATATTCCTTTTCCTCCACCTACCTGCCTCACATATGATTCCAAATGACATTGCCAATTCCCAAGTGTAAATTACAAGGCAGGTACAGCTTCTACCACCAACTCCCAGTGTCCATTATATCCACATTCACACCTGATTGACCCCACTCATACTTCTGTGAAAGGATGCAAGTTGACCACAATGTGCATGAAAGTGCTCTAGGACAGGTGTCCATCCCAGTCTAACCATAGATGGCTTAACAGAGAAGAGACAATGCCACATGGTCTCCTGGATTCTCAGGTAGGGTTACAGTGAAAGATTCCCCTAGAAGAATAAATAGTCTGGGGGAGAAATGATTGTGACCTCTAATATAGTACATTAGATAGACAGACTGCAAAATGAAATATATTTCAGAATACTTCCCACCTGAGGGAAAAAAAGGCCAAAATGGAGATGAAGTGGCCCATTTATTTCCAGAAGAAGAAAAAAAATAAAAACTGCTATGATCTATCTTGAGAACAGCAAATCAAGTAGCCAAAGTGGACAAATACAGTAAACATGATGAGAGAAAATTACTCTCAATAAAAAACGTTATTGGCCTTTTTCAAAGACCTTTCCCCGAGAGCATGTATATAGATTGGACTGGGCACGGGAGGGGCAACAGGCAGTAAATCCAGGCAATCTGCAGTCAGATGAAACGAAAACTGAAAGCTGAGAGCGGCCCCCCAACCCCCAGTAAGCTCTCTGCCTTTACTTGAATCTTTTTCCTAGGCTCAGAAGGTCTTGGCAAATCTGGCAGCTGTCACAAAATACCATCTGTCCTAAGAAAACGGGTACAGAGGTGGCTGTAACCCAGGGGATTTTCCAAGCGCTGTCAGCATGCACTTTTGCTGGTAGAGGAGCACAGACAAGTCCCTGAAAAGAAAGCAAAACCCTATCAAGAAAATCCCAGAAGTTGTGCTCACGCAGGACTGGATACAGGTTTGGGTGTAAGGGGTGGTGGCCACTCACTCATGGAAGAAGGGGAAACTGAAGAGTTCATTGAAGGCTGCACACATTCAAGACAGGCTGAGAGAGGAGGGAGTGGCCTGGGGACAATATAAAGTGGATAAAGGGCTGCCCCTTGGAGAATCCCTCAGTATCTTGGTAAGTGTAAGGGTTCATCAGTATTGCCTATAACTGTAGCCTATGGTCTAGAGCTGGCTCCTAACCTGAGGCCATGTTGACATTTCATGTCATTTCATGACATTTCATGACATTTCAACCTTATAAGCACATCATCTGATGGATTCAAAACTGTCCTCATAAGCTCTCTCTCTCTCTCTTTTTTTTTTTTAGTGTTCCAAGATTCATTGTTTCTACCCCACATCCAATACATGCCCTCAATACCCACTACCAGGCTCACTCATCCCCCCACCCCTTCCCCTCCAAGACCCTCAGTTTGTTTCTAAATCCAAAGTCTCTTATGTTTCTTCTCCCTCTTCAATTTACCCCACTTCCCATTTCCTTTCCTTCTCCTTCTGTCCTCTATATTACTCCCTATGCACCACAAGTAAGTGAAACCATCTGATACTTGACTTTCTCTGCTTGGCTCTCTTTACGAAAGTTAGCCAAGCATCTGAAAGGGAACTCTTTGGGTCCTGTTCTGCTATCACTGGTAAGAGGAGGTTTCCTCCAAGTTGCTGGGGAAGCACCTCCCTGCATTCAGGACAACCCCCAGGTGCTGGGGAGGCAGGTATTTGGTTCTGGCGCCTAGATTTTTCAGGAGACTCCGAGCACACGGCAATTGTTATGTATCTCCCAGCAAAACTAGCTGTGAGCTCTGTTTTCTTTGTGACCAGCCCCTAAGGCTGTTTAACTTAGCTCCTGGCCATTATTCTGAGCCAGTGCTCGGAGGAAAGCAGACTCTCCAGGGAATACTTCAAAGCCTGCTATCCATGCAGGGGAGCCAGGGGAGCGTCCCCAAACATGCAGCAATAGTCTGACTTAACCAGATGTTTAAGAGGAATCTGGGAGATACTTCTGAAAACTAGAACCTCAGCTAGGCAAGAGCCAAATATAGGCAGATTTGAAAACACAGAAATACATGCAAAGGACACACACACACACACACACACACACACACACACACACACTTTTCAATTCCAGAGTAAACCCCAAGCAGAAGCAGCAGTTTGTAAATACTTTTTCCTCACTCATACAAGACAGCATGAAATGCATTTCTGGAAAGATGTCTGAGCTATGAGTGGAGTATTGATCCCCCTTAATGATGAAAGAATTTGCAGACTCCTTAAGGTGTCAGAGTCTCAGGGCTTTTCTGCAGGGAGGGAGCTGCTAGCTGCTGTAACCTCTGGTGTTGGGAGCATGGCCCTTTGCGGAAGCTGCAGAAGCTGTTCATCTGCCTGGAAAGAAAGATGAAGGCTAAGGCAGAGCCTGGTGCTCACTTTAAGTGGTACAACTTGAGACCTATCAGGCCCTGCTTATAGCATATGCTTACATTCTCCCAGAGTCTGAAACACTTAGACTTCATGTCTAGGTAGGTGCTTCGCCCTTCCTTATCTTTGGCTGTGTCTACCACGTGGTTACTGGATTTTTTTTTTTTTTCTTTGTGGGCAGTCAAGAAGCCAAAATGCTTAGGAATGTAGGAGTCTCCCTTGTGGCACTGGGTTCTGGGTCTCATTAAAATAATGTATACATACATGTTTATATCATCTATTTAATTAACAAACACATACCAATTTCTAGGTACACTTCATACCAGCTACATTGCTTAAAACACTCTTTCAAGACCTTTGCAAATGAGAATTCATTTAATCTTCAAAACAACTCCAGCACTGCCATTCCTTTTCTTATCCCCATCATATAGATGGGGAAACTAAGGGACGAGCAGGTTAAATTATATGTTCAAGGTTACGCAACTTGCATGTGATGAACCCTGTGTTCAGAGAGACCCTCCAACTACGGCATCTTTGCATTACTATAATACTCCACCAACTTGTTTCTTGCTCTCGGCTGGACAAGGACCTGTGAGGGAGAGTCTGATAATACTTAGTCACTTGAGCAGTTTGATGGTAACAGTATTTTTGCACAGATATTTTTTTCCAGGCTATAAACTCCCTAGGATGATTTGGGGGCGCGTGTACAACTACACTTCTCATCTTCAAATTCAGCTTTGCAAAGACTTGGACATCGTATAAAGAGAATTCCAGACGATGCATGTATTAACACTGCAAACAATTGCTAACTGTGGTGCAATTCATACTAAAGCGTGTGACGTGAGGCAAAGTCTGCTTTCACCAAATTTATTTATCTCAGAAAAACGTAGGAATAATCTAAAGGCAGTTAAACAAAGAAATGCTACCAAATGGTGCAAAGAACAAAATGAAACTGTTATGAGTGGAAATGTCTGGTTATTTACCCACTGTAAAATCCTAGACCTTCATTTTATTAGTCCCATTAATTGGTGATTACTAATTGTCACTGGCTTTTTATGCTGTTTATACTTGGTTTTATTTTATTCTCATTTTTAGCGTTCTACTCATACATTCAGTTTTGCATTGAAACTGTTTCTTAACATTTTTTTGAATGTAGTCACTGTTTGAATGTTGAAGGTAATCGAAGATATTCAAGCATTAAAATATTTTTTCATAGCAATAAAAGTTTCTGGGGGAATATCTTAAGGACATTTTGAGATGAGTTAGAATAAGATTTTGAAACTGAAGACAGGAATTTAGACCCAGTGCTCCCATCACCTTCCCTCTTGGAGGAAGACTCATAGAGCAAAAATGCCAGTGTGGGACTTGACTGTGCTAAAGGCTTTTAAAGATTATAAATCCCCTCGTCCATATGGTGTCTAAGACAGACCCCAGAACAGTTATTGTCCTAATGATGCCTACTATTTCTCTGAAAGATACCAAAAGAACAGACACCAAAGTAGCCCAGGGGTAGACAGTTCCAGATCCCCATGGAGTAGGGTTGTCCAATTTGTCAAATAAAAATACGGCAGGCCATTTCCTATGAATTTAAATTTCAGATAAACAAATAATAATTGATAGTAAGTGTATCTTAAATATGGCATGGGACATACTTATACTAAAACAAGTAATTCAAATTTAACTTGGCACCCTGTATTTTATTAGGCAACTCTACGGTCGGGGTTGGGGTGATACAGTGAGGACATAGATGCGTTGAGGTCACTTACCTCTATTGAAAGATGAGTGTGATAATCTTTGCATCTGCTTTGTCCAGATGAGTAGCATAAACTGTTTTTTGTGCAATCAGGTTATGAGTATATTTGGAGTATCTGCCCAGCCACTAGTGAGAAGGTAATGCTAACAGCAAGTGGATAAGACTGGAAGTCAGAAGCACTGAATGGATGATGTCTACTAAGTGTTTATGGTTTTGGGGAGGTTTAAATAATATAACCAACCATAAAAGTGCTTTTTGGACACACAAATTTTACACCAGAATATTACACAAAGATGAGATATCATATCACATTACATTCACCAACTTTACCTGTTTGGAGATAAAGAAGAGAGGAGAAGGATGAGCAGGGACCCCCTCTCCCCCTTTGGTCTCTGTCTCCTTCATCTAGAGCCTCTGATGTGTCTTTAATATTTTAAGGGATGCAGTATCACTATGACCACCCCAACTCTTAGTAATTGATGCAATCCAAGCAGTCACCTCGGGAATGACTCAGCAAAATCTGATATTTTGTTAACTTAAAACTTCTTAGCTGAGAGCAACCAGGCTATTTCCCAACTAACCAAATACATGTCAAAAAGAGTTCAGCCCTTCCATGCCACAGTTCTAGCACAGGTTTCTTTACAAAATATAGATGTAGGGTCAACTGTCGCTAAAGCAAATGGCTGACATACAGAAATCGCTATCTGGTATGAAGTGTGGTTGCCCCTGGCGAACATTCTTGGGAGTCCAAAGATCTGAATTTGAGGACAAACTGCTCCATACTGTGTGATCTGGGGCAAGTCATTTAACCTCTCTGAGCCTCAATCTTGTCCTTTACACAATAAAAATAGTAACTATCTACTATAGACTGCTATGGGGATTGAGACTTATGTACATATATATGACACTTTGGGAAATATATTATATAATAAAATGCAAGTCATAATTCTTGTTTATATATGTTGTGTTTGTGTTATCCTAACTGAAATGGAAGTAAAATCTTTTTAAGACACCACAAAATGTCAAAATCCTAGAATTATTTTTGTCATCTAGCTCCTACATTGATTTTTTTTTTTTTTTTTGGACTATATACCTCTCTGAAATAAAACTGTCCTTGCTTTCTTTCAACTAAAATTTAAAGTATTTGGGAGACTTATATACAATTTAGTTCAGCAGTTTGGAAGGATGTTGAATATTTAAAATGTATCTTTTTAATCTGAGGCTATGAAAACCTCAAGATGATTTTGGTGTCTGCAGATATGCCCTCTGACAACTCAAAGTCAGCTTTATAAAGCTCTCCACCTTTCATACCCAGACAAACTTGTTAACAGTGCCAACAAATGAGAATTACAGTGCAATTCAGACAAAGGGGTGTAATAATTCAGAGGAAATCTGCTTTGGCAAGAATCATAGCAAATGCAGTGCAGATAGCTCTGAGCTATAAATGTCACTCCCTACCACGTATGGGTCTCAGTTGAGCAGGTAGGGGTCCGCCTTACCTCGAACCACTGAGCAATTGGGAGCCTGACTAATATTTATAATTCATAAGAAATGGAGCCAGAGCATTTCAGACATTTGCAAAACGTTGCAGCTATTAATGAGGTGGGGGAACCGATCTGTTCCCCAGCGGCTCCCGACTGGGTTTATTTGAATGTGTGATCATTAGACTCCACAAGTCCCTCTGGGGCTCAGTGCCCAGAGTGCATTATGCCCTGGAGAATGGGAAAATACTTTAATTAACAACAGGAGTGGGCAGGCCTGCTGGGCTCCTTCTGTTCCCATCCTCAGGACCTGAAAAGTCAGCACTCACTCTTCACCTCCACCATTTTCATTATCAACATAAAAGAAAACACTAAGCAACAATTTCATTTTGATTTGGGAAGACCACTAAATATATTTCTCCTCCTTCCTTCCTCTGATTCAATGTTATTAGTAACCAACATACCAACACACTAATGCATATACACATCCACTAACAGGCTCATATACACACTCACACACACATATGCATGCATGCTCAAGGCATGAACTTGATATTCCTGGATATTCCATATGCTCTGTGAAGCATATGGTGCTCCAGGGTGCATAGATGGATAACATGCCAAACTGCTTGGAGTATGCATTCATTTGAACATGCAAATTTATATTAGTCAATTACTCAGAAAAATGATTTGGTTCATTAATTTAAATAAAAGGGTGGCAAATTCCTAGCACATTATCTAACTGAGAGATGATGTGTGTGTTTGTTTGTTTTTAAATGTTGACTCAGAGATTTCTCCAGGGTGCCTGGGTGACTCAATCGGGTAAGCATCTGCTTTTGGCTCAGGGCATGACCCCAGGACCCTGGGATTGAGCCTCACATTGGACTCTGCTCAGCGGGGAGCCTGCTTCCCCCTCTCCCTCTGCCTGCTGCTCCCATTGCTTGTACTCTCTCTGTCAAATAAATGAATAAAATCTTTAAAAAAAAAAAGTATCAGTTATTTCTGCCTGTGCTGGTTATATCTAAAACCATGTCATACCCAACCAAAATTTGCAGGCAAGGAGAGTGAAGCTGCCATGTTCACTGTTAAAAGACAAACTCTCATTATTGAATCTTGCACTCTATGTTCCAGGCTATTTTCTCACCACATGTGAACATGAGTGAGCCGAGCTAGCTACCCCAGGACCCTGGGATTGAGCCTTACATTGGACTCAATCCAATACAGGCTGACCACTCATGTTGTCTTCATGGCTCAGTCTGTGGGCTGACTTCTTCTTTTATTATTTTTTTTAATTTAATTTAATTTTTTTCAGTGTTATAAGATTCATTGTTTATGTCCTACACCCAGTGCTCCATGCAATATGTGCCCTCAGTACCCACTACCAGGGTCTCCCATCCTCCCACCCCCTTCCCTCCAAGACCCTCAGTTTGTTTCTGAGTCCAAAGTCTCTCATGTTTTGTTTCTTTCCCTGAATTACCCTACTTCCCATTTCCTTTTCGTCTCCTACTGTCTTCTATATTACCCCTTATGCAACAACAAGTAAGTGAAACCATGTGATACTTGACTTTCTCTTCCTGGCTTATTTCACTCAGCATAATCTCTTCCAGTCCAGTCCATGTTGCTACAAAAGTTGGATATTCATCCTTTCTGATGGAGGCATAGTATTCCATTGTATATATGTACCACATCTTCTTTATCCATTCATCTGTTGATGGGCACCTTGGCTCTTTCCACAGTTTGGCGATTGTGGCCAT
>PITA01012340.1:0-45020 GCA_004023965.1 Spilogale gracilis | reverse complement strand
TTCTTTGGGGTAAATGCCCAGTAGTGCAATTGCAGGGTCATAGGGTAGCTCTATTTTTAATTTTTAAAGGAATCTCCACACTGTTTTCCAAAGCGGCTGCACCAGCTTGCATTCCCACCAAGAGTGTCAGAGGGTTCCCCTTTCTCCGCAGCCTCTCCAACACTTGTTGTTTCCTGTCTTGTTAATTTTGGCCATTCTGACTGGTGCAAGGTGGTATCTCTGTGTGGTTTTGATTTGAATTTCCCTGATAGCTAGGGATAAAGAACATTTTTTCATGTGTCTGTTAGCCATTTGTATATCTTCTATGGAGAAGTGCCTCTTCATGTCTCTTGCCCATCTTTTGATGTGTTCATCTTCTTTTTGGATGTTGAGTTTGAGTAGTTCTTTACAGATCTTGGATATAATGTGGGCTGACTTCTTGCAGAATAGGTATTTGAAGACAGAAACTCTAGGTTGACCAGAACTCAGAATTTTCTTAATGAAGACTCAGTCTATCAATTGATAAGTACTGATTGAGCATCCATTGGTGTCCTTCATTGATATAGGCCCCCCAAACAGTGGGCAATCCAGGTGGAGAGAGATCAGTGTATTGGACATATATGGAGATGATTAAATGTTGTTGTGTGCAGTTGGGCTTTTAGCCTTCTGGAAAACATACTATTTTCCCAGGCATATTAAGGACATTTGATTGCTTTTTAGGGTAGTGAGCAGGAATGGAATGGATGGCAATCTAAGGAAACCTTAAAAAAAAACTTACTATTTTGGAGCAATTATAAATACACAGAAAAATTGTGAAAACAATACAGACAATTCCTATATATCTCACAACTAGTTTCCCCTATTATTAACATCTTACATTGACATACTACATGTGTTACAATTAATGAATCAATAATGATACCTTATTATTAATTAAAGTTCATACTTTATTTCAATATCTTTCCTTTTTGTCTTAGGTCCCTATTTCTCTTCCAGGCTCAAGATACTGAGATATGATTCACTACAAGATACTGCTTTCCATCTTCATGTTTTCTGAGGCTCTTCTGGGTTGTAACAGTTCTTCAGACTTTATTTCTGAAGCTGCTGGAAGTTTGAGGAGACTGATTTCATAGAATTAAATTGGGATTTGTCTAATGCTTTTCTCATGATTAGATAGGGTTGTGGGTTTTGGGAGGAAGACCACAGAGATAAAGTGCCTCCTTCGTTACATGATACCAAGTGCATGCTCTATCAACATGGCTTCTTGCAGACACCGTTTTCTCCTCCCCCAGTAGACTACTGCCTAAAAATATTTAAGACCCTCCTTGCAAAAGTGGCCCTTGAAGGAATCTATCATACCCACAGGCTCCTGGCCCATTTCCTGGATCGTGACTGGCCTCTTATTTCACTTACATGGGTTTACAGACCCTCATTTTTATCACGCAGCATGTTCCTTCCCAAGTAAACATCATCTTCAACATTGACATTAAATATTTAAGATGCAAGAGGCTGTTAACTCTTTTTTATAGAGAATATCATTTTAATTTCATTCTAGAAAATCAAGTAAACCTTTTTGTACTTATGTGTGAAAAATTTCGTCAATTGAGTATTTTAAGAAAAAGCTGAACCTTTACATTTATTGACTTGTTTTTGATCTTTGCATTTTAAATGTTTCTATCACAGCTGAGTATTTTTGGTGTAATTTTTCTTTAACAAAACTTATGCAGTTGCGGGGGCAGAAATAGGGTTGCTAGGTTATGGAAAAAAAACTTATGCAGTTAGAAACGTGAGTATTTACTGACTATCAACTCTGCATAAGTATTTTACATATTGTACCCAATTTAAATATTGCAGTTGCCCTATAAGTCAGGTGTAATTAAGTTCATTTTACAGATGACGAAGTGGCTCTGGGAGACCAGGTCACATGATTGATGAATGATGAGCCAGAATGTCTGAATGACCTAGGTTCTTTCTATGATACACAACATTCCTGCTGGAATTGATAATGGTGTATGTTGAGAGAGAACAGAGTGGTCTCTCTTACATACGTGAAATGCCCCCATTAGAAGTATAAGACCCTGGGTCTTGGAGAATTTCCACACATCAAGAAAATTCTGGAAAAGTGCAAGTTTTTATTCTTACAGACATTTTGACAGCTTTGCATGCTTGCTAAAAAATATTCTTTATTCCTCTTCATTTATTCTGTATTAAGGCAATAGCTCTTGTTCTTTTTTAATCTTAATGCTAAATAAATGTGTTTATTATGACTTCTCATGAAAATTTAGAGATGTTTTCCAGAAAGTCAAGTGAGGGTGACTTCAATAATACAGTAGAATAAATACTTCATTGTGACCAATAAATGATCAATAGGAGAATAGTCGCAGCAATGTCACAAAACATACTTTCTATGGTATATAAGGAAACAAAATAACTTAATGAGAAAATGGGTAAGTAAGCCAACAGAATTGTGAACAAAGCTCATGAAGGAGCAGTTTTGAAATCGATGCAAATTTAGACAATATGGCCTTGAAACATCAAATTGGAAAAAATTAAAAATGCTAATACCTAAGAATTAGCAAGAATATTAAAAGGAATAATTTTTTAGCAATACCTATCATAGCTTTAATGTGTTTCCTTTAAGCCAAAGATTCTAATTCTATAAATTTATCCTATAGAAATATCTGTTCAAATATGCAAACATGTACTTCCCAGTACATTAACTATATCATTGTTTGCAAATTACAAGAAAGAGGAAACAACTCAAATGTCAATTAATGGGAATATATTGAAATAAATTGTAGCACACTGGAAAGCTCTGCTGTCAGTAAAAAGGATAAGATACTGCTCTGTATATCCACCTTATGTTTGCAAGTAAAAAAAAAAATCAGGTTTCTTTAAAAAAAGGGGGGGGGGGCGCCTGAGTGGCTCAGTTGGTTAAGCGACTGCCTTCGGCTCAGTTCATGATCCTGGAGCCCCGGGATTGAGTCCCACATCAGGCTCCCTGTTTGGTGGGAAGCCTGCTTCTCCCTCTCTCACTCCCCCTGCTTGTATTCCTTCTCTGGCTGTGTTTCTCTCTGTCAAATAAATAAAATCTTTAAAAATAAAAAAGAATCAGGTTGCTGAAGAGTTTGTATTTCTTACCCATTTATGTTAACATATATGACATTACCTGTATATTTTCACACATCTTTTGAATGTTGTAGTGATGAGGCTTACAAAAAAAGAGAATCCTAAACTCAGCGTGCTCTTAGTCCTTGGAATGGGACTGTTGGCATTTGCCAAAAGAGCAACAAAATAAGAAAATATTTGTAAGAAGAGGAGGATATTATAAGCAGAAAGCTCATAATTTCATTGAGAACATGTTAGATTGAAGTCATTGTGAATTATTAATGGAATCTATGGTGACCCTAGGAAATAGCAAAAGCATGAAAGTTATATAAAACAACTCTTTAAACATGCAGATTGAATTAATTGAATGGCCACGAATTTAATTAACATTTTCTCTGATTTCCTTATCACAGGCTGAATGTTATAGAATGAAAAAATATGCATGAATATTACATGAAATATTCCTATATTCTTCAACTTTATGTAATTACTGTTCGACTCTAATTAACCCATTAAAAAAATTAGTCTGAAATGTCTCCTGACATTTTCCCCCTGTTTAGTGAGAGTCCATTTAAGGAGAGGCTTATCATAGCCATACTCAAATATTGTGATCCCCTAAAATATTTTACTTATATTACACTAATAAAGGTAATGAGCTGAATGCAACAATAACACCCAGCTCAAGAGGTAAATACATCATCCAGAAGAGCATTATTGGACAAAGAAGTAAGGTTTCATCCTCCCATGGGTAGGCAGACCCACTGGGACTTTTGAGGTTCTTAGTGGAAAATGAAGCTTCTTGTGGCAAAGGTGAAGGCCACCCACTTGATGTCTGCAAAACCTGGATGAACTTGCCATGTCTGATACCTTTTGAACCAAACCTAGCACAATGATACCCTCTGGATGTTCTTGTGTAGTTCTAAGGCTTTAAATACAGATCATATTTCATTGATGGTCAGTCTGAGTTTGGCTCAGAAAATATTCTCTCTAGCCACTTCTAACATGAAATGGTAGAGACAATTACACAGATCTGGGAAGCTGTCAAAAGGATACCTGGTCATCACCACAAGTATTGTGATTTACAGCAAAAAATGTAGGCACAAAAATACTCTAATGTGGATGCACAGAAAGGTCACTTCAAACAACAGCCAATAAAGAAGAAAGAACAATAAATGAAAGAGCTGAAGGACATAAATCAAGAAAGTATGGCGGCCTAGTTGGACCCAAGGAGTGCTTTGAATAGCAGCAAGCTCTGGAAATAGTAACAGAATTTAGTTCCATGGTACATGCAGTCTGGTCTGTGGGCTGTTGCTCATTCACTATGGGTTTTTTGTTTGTTTGTTTTTTTGGGTTTTTTTTGTAACCACTCCTCACAAAGGTGGGGCTCACTGGTAAAAGACACTGTTATTACAATCGCTCAATCTGGCCTTCATTTTCAAATTGCACAATATTTGTACAAAATAACACATACCAAGTTTTTAATGGTCACAAACAAACCTCAAAGACTTGGATAGGCTTTCAGAAGTCCAGCTCCTTGGTGAATGAATCATGACCTCTTTGATCTAACATCTGGATGGCATCCTCTTGAAGAATCTAATTCCCTACAAAATCACTTATCTTGCTCATATCACCAGATACAGCCTTAGGCATGTAGGCTAAAAGCAGGGAAATATTTCAAAGTCTAAGCTAAAATGACAATTTTTATTTCTTCAAGCATCATGGTTCAGTTATTTTTTTTACTTAAAAAGTTTTAAAACAAATTAGATATCTTTTATCACTGTGGTCTCAATATATCACCCAGTGCTTAGCCCAATATTGACAATAAATAGCTAAGGAATAAGGAAAGGGGGGTGGAGTTTATTTGAGAGAACCCAGACATAATTATTCAGTTATATCTTCAATTTCCAGATTTCCTATAGCATGAGTCAACTACTGACCCAGAAAGCACTCAATAACTTCACAGTATTTAAAAAAAAGAGATGGTCCAGTACTATTTCTATGGCCAGCAAAACCCAGGATGGCAACAGCAGAGAAAGGAATAGAAGTTTCAGGGCTAACAGTAACCAGGGAAATAAGCAAAAAACCCTAGCTTCAGTGTTGTGAAAGTAGACCCACGAAGTGTAGCACCAACCCTGGAACTCGACAGTTATGGATTTATTAGGGGAGAGATTTTACATAGAAAGGACATGTTATAAGTATTTTCCTAGGGTACATGTATGCCCCTAGCCAAAGCAATCTGGACATAAAAATAGAACCTGAACAGTTGTATGTCCATATTGCTGAGTCTCCATCCATGCATTCTTGGTGGAATTCTGGCGAAGACCCTTTATGAAGAGTCACTGATTAAGTCAACAAATATTTACAGAGACACAAATATGTATCAGTCATGGTATGGGGATACAACTGCAAGCAGGATAATTGTGGATCTCACCCTAAGTAGCTGATGACCTTGTGAAAGCTTCTGGGGTCTCTTAGATTTTGTCTGACTTGTTTTCTGAGTGCTAGTTATGTTGACTTCCACAACATTCACTGTTCTCCTTTCCCTGTCCCATTTACCTTGGATTTTTACCAGTAGTCAAACCCATCCAGCTGTACTATCAGTGCCCAGCAGTCATCCGTCTTCTGATGGTACCCATCAAATTGCTCTACAGTTGGTAGTGTTCCTGTTGAAGATGTGGAAGACCACACCCTAGCTGCCATGAGCTAAGGGTTAAGGGCTGAAGCCACAGATGCCATTTCCCACTATGCATCCATGTTGCTGACATCTTAAAATCCATCAGATGATGGTGACCATTGTTAAGAGGAAAAACAGAGTAAGGTAATTAGACTGAGAAATGGTAAGGATATCATTTTATGTAGAGTGATAAGCAAGGGCCACTCTGACAAGGTAAGCTTTGGGCAGAGACAGAAGAGAATGAAGGAAGTAATCACATGGATATCTGGAGGAAGACAGCACAGGCAGAGGGACCAACAAGTACACAGGTCCTGAGAAGACATTGCATCTGATATTTTCAAGCAACCACAGGGAAGAGAATGCAGTTGGAGAAGAGTAAATGAGGAGGGAATGAGGTCAGAAAGTAGAGGAGTCAGATCACATAGAGTCTTGTAGGCCTTGGGAAGGACTTTGGATTTTCTTCTGAATTACACAAGAAGCCATTGTGAGGAACTTCCAAGACAAGTGGCATGATGTGACTTGGGTTTGAGAATCACCACACTCTGTCTGGAGTGTGGCCAATATACTGAAGGGAACCAAAAGGAGAAGTAGGGAGACCCTTTGGAGGCTTTGGACTAAAACAAAGATGATATCTTGGATCAGGGTAGCAGCAATGAGGTTCAAGAACATGATCGGACTCAAAATTTACCATGCATTGGATGAGGTGAGAGGGAAAGAGAATAAGGATGACTCAAGGTTTTTTAGCCTGAGTAACTTGAGGAGTGATGTTAGTTCATTGGGATGAGAAATCCAAAGGAGATGCAGGCTGGTGGGGTAAGGGTAAATCTTTAGTTATGGACATGTTGATTTCAAGATGCCTGTTAAGTAGCCAGGGGAGATTTTGATTAGGCAGCTGACTCTACAAGATTAGAAGATAGGAAGAAATCTAAATTTGTGATTTAAAATTGGGGATCTTCACCATATAAATCAGTGGAACTAAGTGACATCAAATAGGTACTAAATATTAATAGATAAGAGAAAAGGTCTGAGGAATCCTTCTGAAGGATCCCAGTGACTTGCAACATCCAGAACTAAAGAAACAATAAGCATGCAGTAAAAGTACCTGAACAGGATCAGCCAGGGAGAGCAGTGCCCTGAAGACACAGTCAAGAAAACATATCAGAAAATAGGGGATGATCAGCTCTATCAAATGCTGTTAACACAAGGAGCAAAATGAGTCTAAGGGTTGACTGTGAAGACTACGGTGGTCAGCATAGAGGTCATTTTTAGGTGAATGAACATTTATTTCCCAAACTGAGGCACTTTTGAGAATGAAAGATAATGTGTATCACTAATCTACTGCTGTGTACCAAATTATCCCCAAAACTTAGTGACTTAACAGAAAACATTTTTTATCTCATACAGTTTATGTGGGTTGAGAATTTGGGAGTGACTTGGCTACAAAGTTCTATCTCAGGACCTCCCACAAGATGACACTCAGATACTGGCCAAAGCTACAGCTGTCTAAAGGGTTAACTGGGGCTGTAAGATCTGCTTCCAAGGTGGCTCACTCACAGGGCAATTTAGTGCTGGTTGTTGCCAGAGGACCCAGTGTCCCAACAACATGGAGTCTGATTTCCTTCAGAGCAAGTGATCCAAGAAAGCAAGGCTGAAAGGATAACACAGGTTAGCCCTCCTCACTCCGGGAGGGGACCACAGAAGAATATGAATACCTGGAGGCTAGGATAATTGGAGAGTCATCCTAGAGGATGGCTACAAGAAGATGTGATTAATATTTATGCCCAGACAAGGTGGCTCAGGAGGTTAGGCATCTGACTCTTGGTTTCAACTCAGGGGATCTCTTTCTCTCCCTCTGCCGCTCTCCCCTACTTGCACAATGCTTGCTCTCTCTCTCTTTTAAATAAATAAATAAATCTTTTTAAAAAAAATTTATGCCCAGACAACAGATGTGAGCAGAAACGATCTCAGGCAAACTAAGATGTATGGTCACCCTAGTCTGGTGACCTTGAGTAGAACGGTTTCATAGGGGGAGTGGAGTGATGGAAGTGAGAACCACACCAATGAAATGTAGTCTCAAAACTTTTGCTCTATTACTGGAGGTAAAAGGAACACTTTTTCCATCTCTTTCCACTAGGCTTGAACTAGAATGGTGAATATGATTGGTAGCTAATTTGCCATTAACTTAGTGTCAAAGAATAAAGTCAAAAGAAAACCTCTGTCAAGAGACAGAAATTCTTGGGACACCTGGGTGACTTAGTCAGTTAATCATCTGCCTGTGGCTCAGATCATGATCTCAGGGTCCTGAGATTAAGCCCCAAGTAAGGCTCTCTGCTCAATGGGGAGCCTGTTTCTCCTTCTCCCTATGTCGCTCCCTGGCTTATACACACTCTCTCTCCCTCTCTTTCTCTCTCAAATAAATAAATAAAATCTTTAAAAAGAGAGAAAGAAGATGGAAATTCTCAGTAACATTGTCTGAGCACTTGGATCCAGTCAAGCCTAAAGCTTGATGGAATAGTCCTCACACTTTTCCTCCATCTCTTCAAAAAAAAATAGATTCTCAAATTTATAACCAAAAGAGTCCAGATGAATGTCTGTCGTATTTAAGCAAATGCTCATGGACCACAATCTACAAGTGTCCCAAAGACATCCAGGAATGTCTGAATGCAGGGTAAACATAGCTTAAACCCAGTTTGGTGTCCCTGGACTCTGGGAAGGTTGTTCAGATCATCTCCTTTAAGGAATTTTACTTATATCAGTATCTTAATTGGTAACTAGGATTGTGTAATGGATTTTATATGTAGGAGTATACATTGACATTGAGTTCATATTGGTACTTGAGCAACCCGTAAAAGTCCATCTTCAAAAGATAGGCAATGCCACAAGTCCTTCTTTAGAGACAGTGTTACTCTATGAAACACTGAGGGCTCTCCTTCAATCTATCCAATAACAAAAGTGTTGCCTAGAAAATGCTTCCAGCAGAAAGGCTGGACCATCCATCCAAAACAAAACTGGAATCCCTCTCTACAGGAAAAGAAAGTATCTGGGTTTAGATTATATGCTAGTTACTTTCTCTTCTTTTGCTTTCTAACTATCCTCCTTTCAAGATCTTGATTCCTTCAGTCATCCAGCAAGAACAAAATTAGATTTTCATATAGCCTATCAGAAATTATTTTGAATTTGAAAAAACAAAACAAAGCAAAAAGTCAAAAAACAAAAAACAACAACAAAAATCCCTCTATAAGTAGAAGGACAGAGAAGAGAGGCTAGAGGTGAACAGAAAAAGACGGCAGCAGCTGAAATCAGCCTGCAGGGTCTCCCTTGCGGAAGGGCTACCCTGGCGCTGCGAAGTAAAGACTTGAAGCCACCCTGAGATTTCCCCTGACCACTGCCTCTTTGGAAAGCACATCGAGAGACAAGAACAGAACTAAGCTATGCATGCAGAAAATTGAATGTGTCCATTGATTCAGCAAGTCTGAACAAATTCTCATTCTTGTTAGCACGGCAATTAGTTCCCATGTTCACTGGAGCATTGAAATAAGGCAGTTTTGGTGCCACTTGTTGCACTCCCTTGTTTTATCCAAACATGAAACACATTCAGATTTCAGACAGAAAAAGCCTCCTTTACTTTCAATCACCATCTGCTTCAATTTAGAAAAAAATGGTTTGAGGAGATGGAGTGGTATGGAGGTGACATTTAATTTCAAGATCTCCCTGCTGCTGGCACTCAGCATAAGCTTGCTCCTTTCAGAGAACACAAACATTTCCTGAGCAACTACTTTACACGAGACACTTTCTTATACATTGTCTCATTTAGTCTCACAAGCAGGATTTATAGCTGCCTCTCTTGAAGAGGCACAGCATACATGGAACACTGCATGCAGTAGAAACCTCCATAATGAACAAAATGTGCTAATGGTTGAACCTAGAACCAAGAACCCGCAGAGCCAATTCATGATCCACTACTGTCCTTGAGATATGACCTCAGCAGTACTATCTGTAACTCAGTTTCCCTTAAAATGCAATGTACAACTGAGGAGTGTTATTGTCATGTTGACTATAGCACCCTGATCTTCCCTAAAGGTGTTTCAAAATGCATGGCTGATAACTCTTGAGTAAACAGACATTTCACACTTAGATTTACCTAGTGGGGGTGTGGAGGGTGATGTGAATTGATCCCACTGCTTTTTCCACATGGCTCAATGTTTCCAGATGGTGCATTCAATAAGAGTTTATTTCAGCATATAAAATGAAATCTATTGAGAAATGATAGTTCACTTTAGAAGTGTACACGCTAGTATCAACACACTATCCCTAACATGCTATGTGGCATGGAACCTGCCATAACTTTCCCCAGCCAGACTCAGCTGTTTCATCTGTTGAGTATCAGATTTTTCCTCTTGAACAAGGTTTCTCAACTTTGGCAGTATGGACATTTGAAGTTGGATAATTCCTTTTTTTTTCTTAAGTAGGCTCCATGCCCAGCATGGAGCCCAACATAGGGCTTGAATTCCAACCCTGAGATCAAAACCTGAGCTGAGATCCAGATTTGGACACTTGGCCCACTGAGCCACCCAGGTGCCCCTGAAGTTGGATAATTCTTTATTGTGGGGGTTGTCCTGTGCACTGCAGGCTCTACCCACTAGATGCCCATAACAACACTCACCAAATTGTAACAACCAAAGATATCTCCAGGCATTGCCAGCTGTCTCTGAGGGTAAAATTGCCCTATTTGAGAATCAGGTCTTCTGACTTCCTGGCCACCATATCTAGTCCTTGGGAATGCCAAAGGAGTTATGTTCTCATCTACCTGACCATAGTAAGAAAGAGAAAATGAATTTCCTCTGAAAGAAGTCCATTAAATGTAGAGTAATTCTTCCCAGAACTACAGTTATACATAAATCATTATAGGGCTAATCCAATTTCCTCTGACGCCATGCTGAGTTAGGCAAAGCAACCCTTCATCAATTTCTCTTCCATACTCCCTCTTCTATTCCCTCCTGTGCCTTGAGAGGTTGCATTATTCCCAGAACATACAGTCACAGAGTATCCTACAAGTTTGGATAGCTTTGGATTCTTTAATACACACACACACACACACACACACACACACACTCACACACACTCACAGACTCACATCCCTAGACAACCCAATACAAGGCTATAGGGTGATGAATAAACTCAGTTTTCACCACCATGGTTTCCTTACTCAACTTACCTAAATTTCCTTTCTCTGACCATAGAATGTCCTATCCCCTTCCATTCACCAAGCTCTTACCCACCTTCAGCCAAACCTCCCTATAGTAACCTTCTGATTAGAAAACCCATGCCCTCTAAGATTCCAAAATTACAACAATGTATATTTCATATATTAAAATATATATAAATATATTTATTTATATTATATATAATTTACAACAAAAATTTTACAACATATATGTATAATTACATATGTATACACATTACATATGCATACATATATGTACAACATATCACATGTTATATATACATATATAATGGTCTATATATATGTACAATATATGTATATATTGACATCTGAAATCTTGGCAATACTACAATTATATAATTATATATTACTTTAGTTATATATAAAATATAAAAAATACATTTTATTATTGTAATATTTATATATTATATATACTTACATATTTTATATATGTAATTATTATAATACTGCATAGATTTCAAATGGTCAGTTCTCATAAATAAATGGCCAATTTTTTTCCCTTCTGACTTAGATAAATCTATAGCTGGTGTCCGTGTTGATGAGATTTCCCTTGCCCTCTTCCATGTCCGCGCTGCTGAGGACAACATTTCCTGTGCCTCCCCACTGTGTACACTCTAGTCAGCTCTCACACTTCCACACTGAGAGGGCTGAGAAGCTGCTGCAGGAGGGCTGGACGCTGGGGAAACACAAGCCTCACCCTCATAGAGCTTAAGGTACAGCAAGGACCAATGGCGGGTAAACAAGTAATAACATAGGGTAATGTGGGCAGAACCTATGGGGCAGGCTGACAATCCCATCTTGGAAATTGGTCTCCAAGAAACCCTCCTGAACAAACACCATCTAATTTAATTTTTTTCACTGAAATACCTACTTTTATTTGTAACAAACAAATACTAAAGTTATAAAGTATTTTCATACAATTCAATACTTTCTTAGCATGGTATTTACCATCTATGAATGGTTTGGGGGAATTCAGAATTGTCACAAATATTTGTATAAAAAAAAAACCTCTAAAAATGAACAGTAATTTTTAAAAAGCCAAAAAATTATGACATACATTTTGTTACTTTGAATATATTTTAGTGTTCTAGACTGAGGCCTATATGATGTTTATTGTTACAGAATTTTTTCTAAAGGGGAAAGTTTTTACCATAAACTTGAAAAGCAGCATGGAAGAATAGGAAGAACATGGGTTTTAAAATCAGATCTGGGTTTGAATTTCAGTGCTGGTACTCACTGGCTGTATAAAATTTACTGTGACTCAGTTTCCCTATGTTACTGCAGGTCATATCTATACCCTAGGACTGTTGGAAGGACAAGATGTAAAACACAGGTGAAAGTCCTAAAACAGCCTGCAGATAGAAACATCCCCCAGACTAATCAAACATTTATTTTAGGTGATAAAGATTTTAATTCAAGGACCACAACACCTGCCCTCAGAGAACATGACATGTATCTCAGTGAGGCAGGCTAAGAGAGACTTGGGAGAGTGTCCTTTGTAGCAGTCTAAGTAATGAAAGATGTCAAGAAAACTCAGAGAGGGCAACTAGTCCCCCTCTGACTCAACACTTTCTATATAACAGCAATAGGTTAAAATGGGTTTGCCCTTAGATAAACCTTCAAGACAATATGATTTCAGGACAAAAAGAAAGTCCCCTAAACTCCCTATCTGTTCAGTAGTGCCTGAAATTAACTGAGGGACTAAGGTTTCAGTCTATAATTAGACATAAAATGTCCTAGAAGTAACTTCTTAATGTTAATAAACTGTTAGCCAAAGAATACAAATAATGGTATCAGACCTTTATTGGCAATGTCCTAAGGGCAGTGGTCCATACACATTAAAGGTAGTAAGAATTACCAGGGTAGTCTATTTAAAAAGCAGGTTCAGGGGTGCGTAAGTGATGCAGTCAGTTGAGTTTCTTGGTTTCATCTCGGTGGTGATCTTGGAGTCATGGGATCGAGCCCTATGTCAGGCTACAGGACCAGCTAGGAGTCTGCTTGAGACTCTCTCTCCCTCTGCCCCTCCACATCCCTGCTCTCTGTCTAGAATAAATTTTAAAAATGAATAAATAAATGAAAAGCAGTTTCAGCTATTTGTATACTCACATATACAGCAGCATTAACCACCATAGCCGGAATGTGAAAATGGCCCAAGTGTCTGTAGACAGACAGATGACCCAAAGGCGGTAGAATACTATGTCGTGCAGTGGAATACTATGTTGCCTTACAAAGGAACTTCTGACCGGTTCTACAACATGAGTGAACCCTGAGGACCTTATGGCATGAGTGAACCCTGAGGACCTTATGACCTTATACCGTGTGATCCTATATCCAAAGCAGAAGGGTAGTTGCCAGGGACTGAGGGAGGGAGAATGGGAAGTTAGGGTTTAATGGGGACAGTTTCCATCTGAGAAGATAGAAAGTACTGGAGTTGGATGGTGGTTATGGTCGTACAGTAATGTGAATGTACTTAATGCTACGGACCTGTACACTTACAAATAGTTCTAGTGGTCAGTGTTGTTACGTATATTTTACCATGATCTAAAATAATAATAACAATACAAAGGGAAAGAAAGCAGGCTCCTGGGTCCTTCCGTAAGTAAGTCTGATTTAGTAGGCATATTTGTTAGGTTCTCATCCGTAGGCAGAATTCACCCCAGATGTCTCAGCTGAAGGAACTAGGACAAGGGTGTGAACAGGGTCAAGAAGCCAACAGGGATGTTCAGGCTCCTAGAGACCAGTGACAGCAGAATAGTGTCATGTCTCGTGAGCGGATGAAGTGATGGTGGAGAGGACAGAGATGGTGGAGAGGACAGAGATGATGTTGCCCAAGGCCAGTAAGAGTGGCACCATGATATGGCCCAGCAAGGAGGAGGAGCTGAGCAGCCATGAGGAGGTGTGTGCTACAGAGACGTAAAGACAAAGCAGGACAGGGGTTGGACGAAGTACCCTGACCCCTGTCCCTCCTCTTTTCTCATCTGCCGCTGGGCCTCCCATTCGCCAAACCCAACTCAAGGCAGACAGCAGACTAGGAGCCAGGAACCCAGTTTGCAAGGGCAGCCTGATAGGGTACAGAGCAAGCAGAGAAAAGTGGAGAGTAATTCTAAAGGAGGCAAACAGAAAAAGCCAGATAATAGGTCTGAATAGTGCTCTGGATTCTGTTTTTAATTTTAAAACTTTTTCATTTAACTTCAATTTAGTTAACATATACTGTATTATTAGCTTCAGGGGTAGACTTTAGTTATTTGTCCTTTACATATAACATCCAGTGTTCATTCCATCAAGCGCCCTCCTTAATGCCCAGCACCCTATTACCCCATCCCCCCACAAACCTCCCCTCCAGCAACCCTCAGTGTATTTCCTAGAGTTCAGGGTGTCTTATACTTTGCTTCTCTCTCTGTTTTCATCTTATTTTATTTTTCCTTCCTTTCTGCTATGTGGATTCTGTGTTTTTAAAAAACATACAGGAAATCCTTTTGTAGGGGCCCCCACCACATCCTAAGAGCACTGTCTAGGAGAAAAGGCTGGAGTGCAAGAAAGCATTGAGTGGCTGAACTGTTGATGAAGGTGGACATGGGGTAGACTAAACTGATAGAAGAGGCACGAGACACAATGCCACAACAGTGACCCACAAACTGGTACTGTTGTTCCCCTTTAGTTCCTGTACTACATCGCCTCAGTGGACTCCGTACCATAATGCACACAGCTCCGGTTTCTGTGGACAAGCCGGTATCTGATGCAGATTTGCCTGTCTGAGAAAGTGCACAAGTTCTTGGCAAATCCAAATGTGATATAGAGCCTACTAAACCCATAAGCATCATTATTCTAAAGACTGCATCCTCTTTCAAGCAAACTCTCAGATTAAGCAATAAACCTGCATAGTTCTAAGAAAGTCAGATGCAGCTCCCAAAACTTTGCCACCTGTGTATTTATACAAATAGGTTGCTAACTGTGGGCAAGGAAACAGTAGCTATTTCAAGAGATGTAAGTTATGTAGAAGTATAAAGCTTCTAATATACAGTAAGCATCAGTTATACAATCACAGAGTTCATTCTTACTTACTCATTTATTTAACTTAATGAACCCCTGTAGTGTAGGCGTGAATCTGGACGCCAGGAAAAAAAGCACTGAACACAATGGATGAGACTGGGTTTCTTGAGTAACTACAGTAGCTTAAGACATGGCAACAGAATCTGCCACACCACGGATTTTTGGAGATTGACAAGACGGAATTACTCTTCACAGGACTTTAGTGGATATCCTGATGTCTTCCTAAGAGCAGGTGGTAGAGTAAAATTCTAGGCTGTGTCCTCTAAATTCTGTCCACCAAAGCTTGTCCACTACAATTCTGTCCACTACAGTTTATTCCTTCCCTCCTTCCTTCCTTCCTTCCTTCCTTCCTTCCTTCCTTCCTTCCTTCCTTCCTTCCTCTCTTTCTTTCTTTTTTTCCTTCTTTCCCTCTCTCTCTTCCCTCCTCTCTCCCTCCTTCCTTTCCCTCTCCCCCTCCTTCCTTCCTTGATTTTCTTTTTCCCAATCATACCTAAACTGTTATACTTGTTATGCTTTAAAAATTATTACTCCAATATTCAGTCCCAGCCAAATAGTCCTGGAACACAACGTTAATCTTCTCCACCACCAAATTCAAGGGGCTTTTAAATTGAAGTCAGAAAACACCCAGAATTGTTCAGTAAATAGAGCCTATTTTGTGTTCCTACAAGCGAACACAGAAAACCCTCTTCCTAAGGAACTATTGCATTGCTACTCAATCGTATGTCATTGATTGCTGAGGCCCCAGCTCCAACCAGGATGACCAACTCCTTCCAGTGTCAGCACTAGTGTCCCAGGAAACTGCTCAGTCCTGGGGAAGCTGAAATAGTTGGTCATCCTTCCTCTAATACAGTAATGACTAACAGATTCTCAATATACATTTTCTGTATGAATGAATGCAGAAACCTCATTAAAAAATATGCAAAACCCACTCTCACACTCCACCAACTCAGTTCTCTCTAGAACATTTTCATGTAAAACCAGAAAAACGTGACTTTTATACAAAAGGCTGTTTCCACTTATAATCCTTAAAAATCAGATGTTTTAGGGGCGCCTGGGTGGCTCAGTTGGTTAAGCGACGGCCTTCGGCTCAGGTCATGATCCTGGAGACCTGGGATCAAGTCCCACATCGGGCTCCCTGCTCAGCGGGAAGCCTGCTTCTCCCTCTCACTCCCGCTGCTTGTGTTCCCTCTCTGGCTGTGTTTCTTTCTGTCAAATAAATAAAATCCTTAAAAAAAAAATCAGATGTTTTAGGTTTGAATGTTAAAATATTAAAATCCACATATAAACTGTCAATATGTTTATTTTAAGATTCTAGGAGAAAAACATCACGGTGTTTACTCTTGTTATATGTTCTAACTTTCATTTATTCAGATAAAAGTGGGGCAAGCAAATGTATTTTGGAAAATAGACTTTGAAACTCTGATTGTTAAAAAACAATCTGATGGCTTTAGGGCAGCCATGAACCTGAGATTATGGCTTTCTTCAAGGCAGAAGCAACGAGGCATTGAGAAATGTGATTCTCGCTTCTCCTTTCCCTCAGTGGCCAGAAAGAGCCACATTACGCATGCAACCTCACCTCTGGAGAGGATGCATTTGTGTTTCATCATTGAAGGCAGCCCCTATCCCGTGACCTCACGCCTCACAGGGACATTTCATTGCACACGGATCCTTCCCAGGCCGGCTCATCAGGACAGTCTCTCCCACTGCAAAGCTTTATTACCCATTATCCTTTGTGACTTCAAGGTGAGATCTCAGCATGCAGAAAGAACTGCTCATTTTCCACTGTTTCTCACATAACAGGCAAATTTATTTCCCTTATAAAACAGAAATTGCAGGTGTAAATGCCACCTCCACAGCTATTTCACTGCAGGGGCCACCCCCCCCAAAAAAGACAGCATCTTATCCACAGGATGTGCTTTTCTGTAGTTTAAACCAAGTTAAGTAAGAGCCACAAATTTATTTGCGCCTTTCTTTCTTCTTTCTTTTTTTCCTTCCTCCCTCCCTCCCTCTTTCCTTCTTCCTTCCTTCCTCCCTCCAATCCTTCTTTCTCCCTCCCTTTCTTCCTTCCTTCCTTCCTTCCTTCCTTCCTTCCTTCCTTCCTTCCTTCCTTCCTTCCTTCCTTCCTCTTCCCCTTCCTTTCTTTCCTTCATTTTCATTTGTTAAATTTTTTTTTAACAAATTTTAACAACATTGTGCAAGGGTTCAGGGCATCACACTTTAATTAACATATACATCACTCACATATTTATCTTTTTTAAGAGAACACTCATATTTTACTATCTCAGCAAATTTCAGCATTACCAACTATAGCCACCATGTTCTACTTTAGATCTCCAGACTTTATTCATCTTATGACTGAAAATCTCTACCCTTTGACCAGCATCTCCTTAACTGTCTCCCTCTTCCTAGCCCTTATCATTCACCATATATTCTACTCCCTATGTGTTTGACTCTTCTTTTAATTTCATACATAAGTGATACTATATGGTATTGCTCTTTCTTTGTATGGTTTATTTCATTTAGCATAATGCCCATCAGGTCTATCCATGTTCCCACAAATGACAGGATTTCCTTTTGTTAAAGGCCAGTATGCTATCGTATGTAGATAGGCCACATTTCCTTTACCCATTTACCTGTTGCCACATGCTTAGGTTGTTTCCATACCTTGGCTGTTGTGAATAAAACTGCATTGAACAAGAGGGTATGAATACCTCTTCATTTCCTTTGCATATATACCCAGAAGTGGAACTGCTAGATCATTTGGTGGTTTTGTTTTCAATTTTTGAGGACTCTCCATACTGTGTTTCATAGTGGCTATGTCAGTTTACAGGGATTCCCTTTTCTCTGCATCTTGGCCAACACTTGTTATCTCTTTTTGGTAATAACTTCCTGGCAGGTGTGAAGGAATATCTCATTGTGCTTTCAATTTGTATTTCTCTGATGATTGATGATGTTGAGTATATTTTCTTGTTGGCCATTTATATGCTCTTTGGAAAAATGTTTATTCAAGTTCTTAGCCCATTTTTTTATTGAATTGTATAACTTTACGAATTCCTTATATACTTTGGATATAACCCTCATAGCGAATTTGTGGTTTGCAAATACTGTCTTCCATTCCAAAGGTTGCCTTTTCATTTTGCTGATGATTCCCATTTCTGTGAAGAAGCTTTTTAGTTTGGTGTAGTCTCACCCATTTATTTTTGTTTTTGTTGCTTTTTCTTTTGGGTCAAATCCAAAAAACTACTAATAAGACCAATGTCAAGGAGATAACTCCCTATGTTTTCTTCAGGAATTTTACAGTCTCAAGTCTTATGTTCAAGTATCTAATTCACTTTGAGTTATCTTTTGTGTACGGTGCAAGACAGGGGTCTAGTTTCATTCTTTTGCATGTTGGTATCCAATTCTTCCAACGCTATTTATTGAAGAGACTGTCCTTTCCCTATTGCATATTCTTGGCTCCTTTGTTGAAAATTAACTAAGCATATATGCATAGATTTAATTTTGAGTTCTCTATTCTGTATTGATCTATATATCTGTTTTTATGTCATCTTTCCGCCTTCTTTCCTTTCTTTTTCTTCCTTTCTTCCTTCTCTATTTCTTTCTCCTCTTCCTAAGATTTCCTAAATTCATTTGATTGTAGAAACTTTATATCACAAATGCCAATCAATAGTCTGCAAGACTAATGTTCTTTAGAGAACAGTTTAGGAAATACTATCTCAAACTCTGAGTGGAGATTGATAACCCATTGTTTCCTCATTTCCATTCAATTTCCCAGACCTAGCTTATAAACTGAAATGTTCTTACCTTTACATCTGGAGTAGAATGTTGTATAGTGGAAATTCAGTGGTCCTAGGCCCACTTGGGTCACTAAATCACTGCTGAATCTCTTCATGTCTGCAAAGGGAATTTGGAACGAGGTATTTTTAATGTCCCTTATGTTCTAATCATTGTCCATATTAATTGCTACACATGCATACACACAATGTAACCCACATTATGAAGGCTAGTATGGGCTGAAGTGTATGACCCTCAAAAGTCAATACCTCAGAAGCCCTAATCCTTAGTACCCCATAATGTAACCATATTTGGAGATGAAATCTTTAAAGTGGTGACTCAGTTCAAATGAAGCTGTTTGGTTGGGTCCTGATCCAGTATGATCAGTGTCCCTCTAAGAAGGGGAAGAGACATCAGGGATGCATGCTTATAGAGACAGGACCTTGTGAGGACATGGTGAGAGGGTGTCATCTTCCAATCAAGGAGAGAGGCCTGTCTGGGAGAAACCAATGTGTTAACACCTCGTCTCGGACTTCCAGCCTCCACAGCGGTGTGTTTCTGTTGTTTTGTGTTGGCTGCCCATTTTAGGGGCTTTCTCTTTGGGTCCCTCCTAACAACCTCCACTGATATCTCAGTGACCAGAAATGTACCACGGAAGTCCCTGTGAAAGAGAAGGTAAGAAATGATTTTTTTTTTTTTTTTTTTTTTTTTTTTTTTTTACTGAGGTGTATCTCCAACAAAATTGAGAAGAAAAGAAGGAGATCATAGATTTGGGGTAGGCAGTACAAGTTTAAGGCAAAGAGAAATACTTTCATCTGGAATGTTCTATTAATTTTTTTTTTTTAGAGGATAGGATGATGTGAGCTAGATCCAGAGGCAAACATAGAGGAAGGGGGAGTCTATGCAGAGGAGTCATCACAGCAAAGACAGAAGGTCAGAGACCATAAATCAGGTAAGAGCCAGGGAAGCTAGGGCTTAGGGCAAATAAACCCGTGAGGAAAGGTACTAGGAAATTAGTCAGAGAATGTAGGTCGGGGCTAGCTGGGGGAATATTAGTTTTCTAGGGCTGTCATCACACATACTAAATGGTTTAAACAAGAGCAATATGGGCACCTGGGTGGCTCAGTGGGTTAAGTCTCTGCCTTTGGCTCAGGTCATGATCTCAGGGTCCTGGGATCGAGGCCCATATTGGGCTCTCTGCTCAGCAGGAAGCCTGCTTCCTCCTCTCTGTCTGTCTGCCTTTCTGCCTACTTGTGATCTCTCTCTCTGTCAAATAAATAAATAAAATCTTTTAATAAATAAATAAGAGTAATATATTTCCTCACATTGCTGGATGCTGGAATTTTAAGATAAGGTGTCAGCAGGGTTGGTTTCTTCCTTGACCTCTCTGCTTGTAGATGGCCATTTTCTCCCTCTGTCTTCTCATGATCTTCCCTCTGTCTGTGTCTTAGTCTTCTGTTTTTATAAGGACGCCAGTCCTGTTGGATTAGGCCCACCCTTCATGACCCCACCCTAACCTCCTCTTTAAAGGATCTCTGTGATCACAGTCACATGCTGAGGTACTGAGGGTTAGGTCTTCAACATATGAATGGGGGGGGCACACAATTCAGCTCATCACCAAGAAGATCTTAAAACCTTCGTTTAAGAGTTTACATTTTCTTCCACCTGCAATAGGGAGACAGCAGAGATTTCTGAGCAGGGAAAAATACCTGAATTGTTTTTCAGCGAGCTAGCCTTCTTTTTGTGCTGTGTAGGATGTACTGGCAGAAGGGAAACCCAAGGGTGACTATTGTTTTATTATAGGCAAGAGGTAGTAATGATCTGATTTAGGACAGTAGAAATAGAAATGCAAATAGGAGGAAATGGGGCTGGGTATAAATTCAAAATAATCACCAGAATCTGGTGATGAGAATTTTATGCAGGGGTGAGGATAAGGGAGAAGTCAAAGGCCATCTTGAGGTTTCTGAGGCCGGATGACGGAGTGGGTGGGGGCTGTGTTCACTGAGATGGGAATAGAAAAGGAGAAGCAGATGGGGTGATGAGGGGGAGGGAAAGTGCAGTTTGGGGGCCTGACGGTGATTTCAAGATGCATCTATGACAGCAGAATGGAGCTGTTGCAAAGGCAACTGATGCATTCAGCACAGACCTTGGGCTGCACCAAGAATCATATTTTCCACAGCAGGCTGACCTGAGGCAAAATTTTAAGTAGGAAAATTTGTCACTGAGGCCTTTTCACTTCCCTCCTGTCATCTCCCCTAATTCCTGAGTCCCAGGCCCACATGCTCCCAGATTGCCTTTCTTCCTTCCAAATGCAGTCACACCTACATTCAAATTGTTTGTCTTCCGAGTCCTATAGCAGGAGGACAGAATGATGATGCTAGTTAGAAAGGAGCGCTAGTTGATCTTAAGAGAGCCACAGTGGGTGGCATTTCAGGCAGCATCAAGGAGAGGAGAGGGATTATAGCCCATGCCTGAGAAGTATTTTGACGAAAAGTGCCTTCCCAGTGCTCCTGGAATCTATAGCACCCCACTGGCCTTCTCAAAGGACTGTGAACCTAGAAATCATACTTTAACTATCTATTTGTGTCTGCTTCTGACAAAACACCTTCAGTCTTAAAGCTTGTATTTGAAAATCAAGAATGACATGCATGGATTTGCATGTAGACATGGGTTTATATCATACTTGCAAATTTGACTTTCCTGAAGTAGTAGACAGGCAGATGGACCCCTCGCTTTGGGAAAGGGTTATCGATTCTACCATTCCACTAGCATCATTTAATGGATGAATTATCTTTCTGTTTGCTGCTGGAGAGTTCTACAGAATGCTCTTCTTATTAGGATTCGCTGTGGGCCAATGCCTGTCCAATTTTAGGTTCATGACACCACCATGAGGAAATGGATACCTGTCTATTTCAAGTTTGCCAAGCCCTGTACTTTGGTGAAGAAATGTATGCATTTTACCGAAGGATGAATTCTCTCTTTTCTCTGAGCCACTATTTCTTTTGGGTAGTGCCACATGGATTGCCTCTGGGCTGCCCACTCCACTCCCGAATCTGCCATTGCTGTGGTAATGCCAGGCCTTCAAGTAACTGAGGGTCTCTCACTGCAGCACCCAGCCCAGTGACTATGCTTGGTGACACACAGAGAACATAGTCATCTCTCCTCTTCTCCGGGTCCCCCTGAGAAATGAGCTTGCTGGAGATCAGTCAGCCCTGTCCAGCACATGGCTTGGTTTGGGGCCAGAAACACTTTCATTCCTTCAACAGAGAAGGAAGAGAGTAAAGAAAGAATCGGAACAGAGCTAGAACCAAAGAGCAGGTGCACAGGGCAATCTAGGTACAATAGTGAAGGGTTATTGAGGAGACAGAGTAGGAGGAAGACCCCCTCTTTCTCTCCAGGGCCTCTTTCTTTTTCTCTCACAAACTGAATTTCTGACATTCTTCACTTCAGAGCCAGTAGGAGAGACCACTCCTTTTATCATTCCAAAATCTGACCTGCTGGCTAAAATCTGAATTAGCAATTTCGTCTCTTTTTAGCTAGGGATCATCTGCAGTGAAATGATACCAACCAAATGATGCCCACTGGGCCCAAGGTGCTGACTGCCCACTGGGCCCAAGGACCCTTGCCCTAGCAAGCAGGCCAGTGTCTTAATTCCCTTTTTCTGGTTTCAGATAATGCTTGAGTAATCTGGAGCTATTGTTTTCCCCTTTTCATTCAGGATTGAGCATTTTAGCTTAGACAGCTCTACTCCTTTTAGCCAGAATGAGAAAAATCCTTTGACTCTCAAGCTCAGATTTGGTGCTAAATTAATATGCTGAGGTCTTCTTTGTTGTTGTTTTTGTTTTTAATGGATAACATGATTCTGGGGAAAAATCATGATATTCTCAGTCTTTGTGCTGTCCACTACAGTAGCTCTTAGCCTGTTTTAATTTAAATTTAAATTAATTAAAATTAAAAAAAAATTAAAATCCAGGTCCTCAGTCACACTAGCCACATATCAATTACTCAGTGGCCATGTGGCTAGCAGGTACATTGTTGAACAAGAAACAGAACATTTCCAACTTCACAGAATGTTCTACTAGATTGCTCCTAAATAACCACTCTTTCAATTATTCTACTGCTGACCTTCGGTCGTGAAATGTTCCTGTTTCCTTGCCCTATGGCCCTTGCCACACACTTGGATTTGGTCTAATAACAAAAGATCACTGGTTACAAGATATGCTTCATTTATATTACTGTCTTAATTGTTATTATTAGGTTGATTCACAGTAATATACTTGCCAGATTTGTGCCTGATTTACTTATTCATTATTTCACAGACATAATTTGCTTGTGTGATTAATAGAATTTATTTCTAACCTGTATTCTGCTTCCATGATATTGTTCATTCATTTGTTCTTCATTTATTCACTGGACACTTGCAGAGGGTGTGTTCTCCATGCTTAGAGAGTGTGGTGTATTAAGTACAATATAACATCACAATTAAGATCTAGGGCTCTGGTGTCCATCTGCTGCCTAGTGCCATCCTTCATTTATCCATAAAGATAATAAACATATGGACCTCGTGGAGTTATGAAAATGAAATAGTCAGAAACATGTACCATTATTAACACAGAGACTATCATATAGTAAATGGTCAAAAATGTTATTTTAAGAATCAGCATATTTGCTTTCATTGTTATTAAGGGGTGATGTTTAAGGCTCAAAAATATGAAAGAATCCCAGTCTGACCTTGTTCTCAGTAATTCTGCAAATCGGCCCATAATTCTGCAAAGGAAATGAAGAGGCAGGACTGGGATTGTGGTTAGTGTGAATGTGTAGTTTCTTGCTAAAACAACCACTTTGACAGTTGCTGCAGTATGGTGAAATTTCCTGTTCTTTGTTCCACTGCTTTTCCTCCATAAATAAAAACTATGAATAAGCTGAATAGTAGCAAGCAAATAAGAAAGTAGATTCTGAAAATGCTTGCTCTTCTTTTACAAAAGAACAGAGCCAATTCTAGAACAACAACCCAAGTTGAAGATAATTGAGTTTTCCTTGCTCCCTCAGTCTCATTCCCTACTTTAAAAAAAAAAATTATTTACTTATTTATTGAAAGAAAGAGAGAGCATGTGAGCCGAGGAAGGGGCAGAGAGAGAGAGAGAGAGAGAAAGAATCTCAAGCAGACTACGTGTTGAGCATGGAGTCCTATGTAGGGCTTGATCCCAGGACCCTGAGATCATATCCTGAGCCAAAATCAAGAGCTGGAAGCTTAACCAACTGAGCCACCCAAGCTCCCCTAGTTCTGTACTTTTTAAAGTGATTTCATTACAACAAGAATAAAATAGGTGATGAAAGATAACACCACCTTTATTACTTGGGAGTACTTGAATTTAGTAGAAATTCTTTCAAAGAATTCAAAGCACTTAGAGAACTAGCCCTCTAAAACCTATAGATAACATGTGCAGGAAGTCAGTTAATGGGGTAGGTTCACATTTAAGAAACTCTTTGGTGCACTAAGATTACCTTCACTTCATTTCTACCTGTTCTTGCCTTTACCCCTCACAGTGTGAGCATCTGAGCACCCATATTCATGCAATTCCTCTTTGGTCCTTCCAAGGCACCTCACAGTTAAACCTCCCTGCTTCCTTTGGTACTGCTAACCACCTCACTCCTTGAAAGGCTATCCTTAGTCTTCACAGCTTTGTTTCTGAGCCTGGCCCTCAGGGCTCTCTAAGCTGGAGTACATAGCGAGGCAATCTTATTAAAATTTAATAGTATTTCTGACAAGATCCTACTAATATGCTATTCACATGTGTAGATCTTGTGAAGTTGAGAAAATTACCTGAAATGATGAATTACACAATGAGGACAATAAGAAATCAACAGATTGGAACAATGAACCAATTGCAAAACCTTCATCTTTGGTGCCTCCAAAACAACGTCCAGATTGAGGATGGAGAGAAAGAGAAGGGAGTTAAGAGCAATGTAAAATGGTTGTAAGTTTATTAAGGAAAGTTATATTAAGTGGAGTTGGGGGTATATTAAGAGAAGTTTAGGATATGGATAGAACAAGAGACTCTAACTCTTTTCATTGATGATTGAGAAAATGATTGATTTAACAGTCATGAAACATCTAGGGGAGTGTGTGTCTGGAACATAATGTGCTCAATGTCAGGCAGTTTTCTTCTTTGCCTGCTGGTTAGACTAGAGCTAGAGATTTGTGGACTCTTCTGGGGTCTGTGTGTAATTTAGGGTGAGCATTGACATGAAGAGCTCTCAGATGGAGGAGGGAGGAGTTAGAAATACATATGATGTAATGTGTGGAGGCACCATGTATGTCCTCAAATGTGTAAGGACTATCAAAGGATGGTCTGATTTAGACTGCTATTCATCCTGGAAATCTCAGCTTATAGCTGTGCTACCACTGAGCTGCAATATTAAGGTTAAAATAAGTGGCCTTTGGGCTGTCTTTTATACCCAGCATGTCCCGATCTTTTCAGTAAGTGTAGATCTCAAGTTCCATGAGAAGTGGAAGTTCTAACTATCTTTTGCACCCCACATTTAACACAGCACATGGTGCATAGTAAACACTTAAAGAATGATGTGTTGAGGAGTGCCTGGGTGGCTCAGTTGGTTAAGTGACTGCCTTCGGCTCAGGTCATAATCCCGGAGACCCGGGATTGAGCCCCACATTGGGCTCCCTGCTCGGCAGGAAGCCTGCTTCTCCCTCTCTCACTCCCTCTGCTTGTGTTCCCTCTCTGGCTGTGTTTCTCTCTGTCAAATAAATAAAATCTTAAAAAAAAAAAAGAATGATGTGTTAAAGACAATTTCTCTCCATAAATGTGTGTGTTCCCCATGGTTAAGCTTTGGCCCATCTGTCACTGGTCTCTCCCTCTGATACATTTTTTAAAGATGTTTTTATTTATTTGAATGGGAGAGATGGGGAGAGAAAGCACACAGGTGAGTGAGCAGGGGGAGGGGCAAAAGGAGGAGGAGAGAGAGAGAGTCTCAAACAGGCTCCCCGCTGAGGGCAGAGCCCAGTGTGGGACTCCATCCTGGGACCCTGAGATCCTGACCTGAGCTAAACTCGAAGAGTCAGACACTTAAGCCACCCAGGCATCCATTCCTCTGATATTTCATCCATTCATGGTCTCAACCTTCATTTCTCTATGAGGAAGGTGCTTAAAGGTCGGATTCTTGCCAGATCCATAGTTCTAATTCCCTGCTGGATATTTCCAATTGGATATCTCATTGTCTCCTCAGTCACTAAATTACTAAGTTCAAGCTCCTCATCTTACCCTCCAAGCAAGGCATCCCTCCTATTTCCCTGTTTTAGTGCTGATTCAACCATTTATTGAATCACCCAGCTTCTCAATAATGTTGCATAAGCACTTGGGACTGTGAATGAGAGATCTATAGGGTAGCTTGTTATTAGCTGAAGTGGGGCAAATCAAGGGTAGTCAGTGAGACTTATGTAGACCCAAGGCATAGGCCTAGTGTATGAACCAATGTTGGGGGAAGACATGACCACCAGTTGACCTGTGAGCTGGAAGCCAGCAGTTGAGGCTCCTCACCATCTTTCTGTCCATGGAATGTGCACTTTGCTTGCCTTTTCCATTCCCAGAAACTACCCCAAGTCTTGAGATAATGACATATTGTTTGGTCCATTTAGATCCTGTACGTGAATGAACTCAGTTAAGGTCTCTATGCAAACTTTTAACATTTGGCAGGCTGGTGCAGAGATCTATTCATCTTGCAGCCACTCAAGATGGGCCTCATATATAAGTCCCCTTTCTTATTAAACCAGCCACCTACCAACTTGGAATGTCCAGCCTCTTTCTTTGGTCTTTTCCTGCCCTCCCAACACTGAACACGGTTTCAGATGTCAGTTTGGAAGCTCCTAAGGAGGTTGCGAACTAACACAATCATAAGCAAAGGAGAAACAAATTTTGGTCAAATTTGAGTTTCTATGTCAACTTCATGAATAAATTCATGATTATCACCTTCTATTCATTAACAGAAATGAGATAAAGAAATGTAAGCTCGCTCCATCAGTGAACTGGACACCTATGAGAGCTAATGGTCAGCTATAGTCTGAATCCAAATGCCTGAGGACCAGCAAAGGCTATGGCGGAAGTTCCAGTCCTTGGGCAGAAGACAGATGTTATAACTTAAAGACAGTCAGGCAGGAGGAATTCCCTCTCACTCAAAGAAGATCAGTCTTTTTGTTCTATTCAGGCCTTCAACAAATTGAATAAGGATCACTCACACTGAGTAGGGCAATCCGTTAAACTTAGTCTACAAATTCAAATGCTAAACTCAGCCAGAAACACCCTCACTAACACACCCAGAATAATGTTTGACTGAATACCTGGGCACCCTGTGATCCAGTCAGGTGGACGAATAAAAGTCACCATCACAGCTTCTCTGGGTGACATTTAACCCCTGTTCATATTCAGGCAATGAAGAGGAACAAAGATGTTCCACAAGGTACCCATTCCATTCTAGAGTAGCACCCTTTAAAAGGATATTTAGCTTTTCTATCATGTCTATCTTAGGGAAATGACCTCTCCTCAGTAGCTTCACTGGTCCAATGAGGCAGCTGGACGAGATGATACTGCGGCTCTGTCCTTGCCTACCCATCCAGGAATCCTCTCCAGCTCTGCTCCTCATTCCACATGGCAACCCTCCAAATCCCCATAGGCAGCACTCAGATCCCTCCTTAGTCTCTTCACCAGCTTTTCTACAGCTCCTTGGCATCTCTGAGAGTTTTGTAAAGCATTCCCTTCACAGCACCATCATAAAATATCTTGACGGGGAGGCAGTACACCACAATTCAGGGGAGGGCAGAGGCTGTGCCCTGCCTTGGGATGTCTCTGTACCAACTCCTGCATCCCAGGAGGCAGGGCAAGGGAGTCTGCAGCTGGACTGCTCCCACTTCACCGCAGAGAGAATGCACAGCCAGTCAAAGAAAAACAGACGCACTGGTAGTTTCAAAGAGGAGAAAATAAGTATTATGTCACAAAACAGACAGCCAGGTCTGGGATGTATTGCTGAGCCCAGAACAAAGAAACCAGAGAGAAGCACCAACATTCTGCTTGGAGAGGAGTCTCTGGCAGTCTTACCACCCTCTCCCTATAGAGAGAAGTCCCCCTAAAGACTTGCCCTTGACTGCTTGTGCTCTTCTGCCTGAGTTTTCTAAGTAAGGATGTGATATAACTCTCCTCCTCAGAACCGTGATCTCTGAAGACTCCAGTAAGAGGTTAGCTTTAATTTTGGTCATCACCAACCTCTGGATTAGTAAACTGTTAGCTGGACAGCCCCTTTGGCAGAATGACTTAGAGGATATTTGACTTAAGAGAACTATAGAGGATATTTCCCACCTAAGATTCTCAAATATACAGCCTGTAATTACATTTCATTGTTTGGTTCCTAAAGATTTTTTTGTTCAGTGTTCTGAGGGATCTTTTCAAAAATATCCCTTAAAGGGGTCAGACTGTAAGCCATTGTCACCGAGTCCTTATCAGTGAGTGTCTTTCCTAGGCGTTAGCTGGCACTCAGCTTGGTGGTATTACATTTGCATTGGGCTGCACATACAGAAGACAATGATCTACTCTTGGTGAAAGACAGCATTTCCTGATTTTCCAATCACTAAAGGACAAGTGGAACACCCAAAAGCCAGTAGTTTGCAAACCTGTTCAGTTGATATAGACAGGACACATATTGGATGCTCTGTAGAAGTTAGGGACCATGTGTTTCCTTCCCTGAGTCTTCAACACCAAGAATTTGCTAATACACATTTATTAAATTAAGCAGAATCAATATATGAACCTGGATTTCTCTGTTCCTATCTTAGCCAGGGGTACATTCACCATGACCTGTATTCCTTTCAGTAACTCATTTAATGTTTACTTGCTTGAAACATGCCAGGTACTGGACTTGGTTAAGGAAGGGAAACAAGTAAGAGGTAATCATGACACTGAGAGAGGAGAGCTACCTTAGGGGAGGTGCGGGCAAGGCTAACTCAGAGCCCTTTGGCAAGGTCAAAGCTAGTCTGGTTGTTGACAGGTAAGGTCTATGCTGATTGGCAGTATAAGAGAATGCAATCTGGCTAGTGGGGAGGGGAAGTTGATAAGATCTGGAGGAGTCACTAGCGCCCCTGAGTCACTAGAACCCAAACTTTTAGCATTTGATTTAAAGCTATGTAACCCTGCCACTAGCACCCTTTGGCTGATTCTCCAACACCTTACATCCTGGGCCCATCCCCTGCCTTCTTTCTCCTGCCACTGCTGGCGTCCTCTCTAGGCTCTTCAAGCTTGTCCCCCACACCCCCAGATCCATCCAGGCTCCTCCTTCCCAGCAGCCATCCATAGCCACTTATATCTGATATAGCATTCTTTGCCCTCTGAGCATATTTCAGAAGCCTGGAGCTTCTTGGCAAACTTATGCTCCAGTTGGAGGGAGGTTCAGAGAAAGGTCCCTGGAGTGGGGGTGGGGGAGTGGGGGCTAGAGTTTGAATTGTAGCCCCATCTGTCAGAGCTGTGCGAATCTGGGGAAATCATACCTCTTGTCTGTAAAATGAGGGTAATAACCTTTGTCTTGAAAAGGACTGAATAAGAAGATGGTGTTAAGTCTGTAAGCAGTAAAACTCTTACTGAAATGGAAGTGTCTCGCCTCAGCTCTTAGGAGGACTGTGTGGCCTGAAGCTCCACACTTGTGCACTGGTCCTGTTTCAGTTCTGATTATCATCAAATGACTGAAAGTTTATGAAACCAGCATACTCTCATTGCCTATTTGTTATTTCGCCAGGGATGATCCACAGCTACTCTTTGAATCACCCTGGCTTACTCCTACTTATTGCCTAAGACTTAACAGGAGCACTAACTTCTCTTTCAAGCACATCCCAGTATTTCCCCTCTCCCTCTGCCTGACTCAAGACCGAATCTAATGCTCCTCCTGGGCATGAGCATGCTGATAACACTCAGAGCACACCTCTATTAAAGCACACACGTAGCCCTGATTTTTCTGAGCTGTTCCCATCTATAAATCCCATGGTGGTGGAGGCCACATCTTCCACTTCTAGATCTTCATTACACAGTAGGACCTTGATAAATATTTCTGAAGTAAATGAATGAATGGCATTCCAGACTCATTTCTAATGTGTGCATTTCCTGTTTTCTTTGAAGAGACTGTCAATATAAAATGACCACAGGAATTCCATTTCCTGAAGTAGAAGTGCACATCTTCATAACAGATGTTGGCCTGGTGATGGCTGCTGTACAATAAGATGCAGGGAAGGAAGCCCAGGCATGGATAGTTTCCCTTACGTGCTCCTTTATTACAATATTCCTCTATTGCATGCTTGGATTCTGTGGAGATGCAGACAAGTGGTATGAACAAAACTCATAAAAAATCAGTGCTATATTGCCTTAAAGGATTCTCTTTGGAATGGTTGGAGAGTAGAGACCTCACAGGATGTGTATGTAGTGTAATATTTGAATGCTTGGACTTTGGAGTGCAATAGACATGAACTCAAACCAAGCTGTTTCTCATCAACTACATGATCTTTTTTTAAAATTAATTTTATTTTCTTCCCTAACCCAGCCACCCTATTCTTCCCCTCAACCCTCTCAACTATATGACCTTAGGCAACTTTCTTAAACTTGCAAGGGTCTCATTTTCCTCACCTTATAGGCTTTGTATGCCTCACATGTTTGTGCTGAGGGTTAAAAGAGATAATGCATGCCAGCAACTGGCATAATCTCTGGCACCTAGGAAGCCCCCAGTATCTGCCACTTCTTGCTTTGGTGTCATTATTTTCATTATCAGGAAGACCCCTTTCATCCTCTTGTCAGCTGTCCCTGACATGTCTCTAATTCTATGGATGTCAAGGGAAGCATCTCCGTTAGATTTTCATGTCTCTTATTGTAGCATTTGTAGATTTGTGTCTGTTTGTGGATACAGTTATTAAAAAAAAATAAAAAATCTTTCCCCTCTCAAACCAATAATGTTTCTACAAGTATTCAATCACATCTCAGCTTCTTCTGAACTTTCTTTTCTTCTCTTCAATGTCCAGGCACCTAGCTGGGGCCTCTTGCCCTCAGAAACAACATGCACTCTGCAGAACCATATTGTACCATCTAGGTAGTTGTTATGCATAGCTCTTGCCTCTCTTATCAGGTCTGTTTCCATGGAAACAGAAAATTTACTCCCTTTCCCTGGTCTCCTACTATTGCAGGACATATGGGTCAGGGGAAGGAATTCCTATTTCATTTTTTCTTGATGTGACCAGATAGCCAGGCTATCGTGCATTACCAACGTTAAGCAGCTTTGCTGTATCTATCTCCAAAACAAAACTGCTCACAGATGTGGACCACATCTTGGTCTCTCAACATCAGCCATAAAACCAACTCTATGCCTTCAGGTGCTCAGACTTGTACAGGTGAGTTAATGAGTGAGTGAATGAGTAAACATTAAGAAAGCCAACTATGTCAGTTATACTAACCATGAGTTGCACTAGTGTTGGACATCAGGAGGAAAACCCTTAAGCTTCTCTGGAAAAACAGTTATTCATTCTATGTTATACCATGGAGAAGGAAAAGAGGAAGAGAAAGAAGGACCTAGATAATTAAACAGCTTATGCAATTCCCTTTAGATGTGTGTTTTGCCTTACAGTTTTTGAGGTATCTTCATGCTCATTTTTAACACTGTATTTTTATTAAACTACACAATGTTTGTAGCGATGTGGCTACAAATTGAATAGGACAAACTTCCTGCCCTAGTTCACAGTAATCCTGAAAAAATACGAAGGATCTGTATTTGGATTATGGTCCGTGTAATGATGAGCAGACTGAAACTTGCTCAGAATGGAAGATTACTTGTCCAAGAGCACAAAGCTGGTCAGTACCAAAATGCGACTGGAATCCAATGTTGCATTCCCTACCTATACCAATCTACCTCCTTTATGCCTCAGTTAAATCAAGCAATGTTCAAGCTACTTGTGAACTCTAATAAATGGCACAAAATATGTATACAGGGCAAGAAGACTTTGTGTATACTCAGTAACTCAAATACTGTGAACTTTGTTTTTCTAATATAGTTTACTGGCCAAAATATGGAAAGGGAGCATTAGCTGACATTCATAATCCATATCTACACAATCAAGAATTAATAGCATTCATCCCAGAATAAAATAAACATTACACCAAGCTTTTTGTATGTGGTTACTAGCTATTTAGCTATCATATAATATAATTAAGCAAACCAATTTCAATACGAATATTTAGATTTGAACTATGAACTCTACTCAAATTAAAAAGCAACACTTTGCTTAATCCTGAACTGATAGCAAATACTGATTACTACACCAAAATCAGAAGCTAAATTCCACCAAACCACCAGTGAGTCATTTTAAATAGGAGCTAAATTGGAAAATACTGGACTTGAAAATCAGAATAGTGTTCAGAACTAAATGTCAATCATTCCAACATTATACTCGAATACAGTCCCTATAACTGAAGAAGCAGTCAGCAGAAGGAGGGTGGGCGCCTGTCCATGTGCCAGTAACTGGCTGACCCTGCGGCCAAGTTCACCAAACCCAACAAACTTAATTTTGTTATTTGGAAACTAATATGGATTGAAAAAAAATTAAATAAAAAGCAAGACACTTCATTATTCAATGGGAGCCATTTTGTAAAGAACAGCTGCAAAAGCGAATTTCATGTCTCCCTCTGTTGCAATCCCAAGTAACTGAGAGTACTGCTCTGCCACTTTTATTTTTGTAATGTCACACGCCCACAGAGAGTTCACAGGCACGCTATCTGCAGGAAAGATTGGCTCTCCCTTTTGTACCACTACCCTTGAGAGGCAGGCTGGGAATTGCTGCTAAGGAAAGCTAATAAACATAGTAACCAGAAAAAAAGAACCAGAGGCAATCACTAGATCAGTCAGTCAGGTTACTGAATTCATTTCACTTGTGTCAGAACTTGAACTGTTTGTTGAGGACACGGTGGAGAGAGCTAGGAATTGAAACAGGAAACAAATGGAATTTGAGATGGAGGTAGAACTGAGTGGGGTTAAGGAAGTGAACTGCTGTATTAGTTGGCAAAATTCTTCTGGTTGTTTTCTTTCTCTCACTTCCAACAGGCTTCTACCAATCCACTGAGACTGCTTTTTCCAGGATCCCAACTTGAAAAGTGAAATTTCCCAGTTAGAAGTGGTTGAGCCTACAGTGTGCGTATATATTTGATTCTTCCCTTGGGTGTACAGTGTGGCCCCTCTGTACTTGTGTCCAGCCTAGTTCTAAGCACTGGAAATATGACTAAGCATTTAAATTAGACACAACCCCTACTCTTGTAGGTCTTACTTTACAGTAAACCAATAGAAGCTAAAGCATGTAACAATTTAGTTCTAAGCTCAGAACTAGAACACTATCACTTCTGATGCATTTCACAGGGTAGAAAAACTTACAAATCAGCCCAAATTTAAAGAGTAGGGAAATAGTGTTTATCTCTTGATGAAAGAAGTTGCAAAATCATGTTGCAAAGGAGATACCATGAAGAAAAAATTGCAACCATTTTTGCCATGAATGTACCAGAGTTGGATCCTGCCATCTGTCCCCTACCCTCCACCACCCCTCCACCAGAAACCCATCTTGAGATAATGAATTGGTTGCAAGTAGTTGATTCAAGAGGTGATTCTAAGGAAAGAGTAAGGAAGTAAGATACGTTAGGGAGTCTATGCAGGGTTTGTTTATAAGAAGGTTATCACTGTAGAAAACAGAGCTCAGTCCCACTAGAAGCCTCTGGGAACCTGTAGAGAACCTGTGTCTGAGTTACCCCATGAGAGGGGAGGGAAGATAGAATATGTATTCACCAGCTCCCATATCATTGGCTGAGGGTTGCTCCTGGAGACACTGACACCCTGGGACTTCTCGACTTCCTCTAGCTATCCAAGCTTGCTTCTTTGAAAGAGAATCACAGGTGGTTACAGTAAAGGACCTCTGCATACAAGGGAGTGGTGAGTGCCATGGGACAGGAGTCAAGCACCAATGGGGAAGTGTGAATAGAGAAATGGCCACAGGATTTGGCCATCTGATGGTTGGTGGGGATCTGGACAAGAGCAGTTTCACTGGAGTGGTGGGAACAGATGCCTGTCTGAATTAGGAGCAAGAGAGAAGAGGTGTAGAAAAAAAGGGTGAGAATCTATTTAGCAGACTTCTGGAGTGAAAGATAGTAGAACAATGATGGGGTACAAATTGAAAGGGTGAAGTAAGATCAAGGGAGGGTTTATTTTTTTACTGAGGGATATACTGTAGACCAATTGTATGCATATGGAATGATTCGGTAGAGAAAAAAAATGTGATAACACTCAACAGAGAATGGGCATCCTGTGAGATTCTGCTTGTTTTTTTAGGAACTCACCTCTGCTAATGTTAAAAAGCCTGGACGAGCCTGAGACTACATAAAGAGGGGGTCATACCAGGGCATTGATGGAAGGGAGGTCTCCTTGAAGAAAGACCCTGCATCATGACAGTAAGAACTAGTAGCTGTTATTCTAATTCTTCCCCAAAGGACTGATGCTGCTTAGCAGAATAAATATAAAATGGGGGAAGGGGAATGTCCAGATCTTCTGACAACTTCAGATTAAGATCCGAGCTGACATGGGTGCCATGAAACCAAAACCCTACTACACACCTTGTCATAGCTGGGATTCATGGACGCCAGGAGATTAATAGAGTCCTGTTTAAAGTCCATCCCACAGTGAGTTCAGTGAGTCTATGGACCCACCTGTGGTCATTTCCTTCATTCCTAATTGCATAATAGAATTAGCTATACATAGCAACTGGCAGAAACTTTACACTGACCTATGGAGTAAGAGTCATAAAAGCCAAAGCCAAGCAGAAGACCGTTAAATGGCCTCCTTTTTCTCAAACAATATAAGTCAGAAGTGATACTGCATCCCAAAGAGAATGTCTGATGTCATGCCCAAAGAGTTAAAAGTATACAGAAGTAGTGGTTCTCATCATATCCCCATTTAATTTAACCATATAGCCTTTTCAAAAACCAGATGGATCATGGAGCTGATGGGGTGTTATCATAAATTAACCAAGTGATAACCCCAATTGCAATTGTTCTGGATGTGATATTTCTACTAGATTTAGAACTAGATCAACACAGCCTCTGTACTTTGTATGTACAAAGTACTGACTTGGCAAATTCCTTCTTTTCTACGTCTATCAAGAAAAGGGATCAAAGGCAGTTCCCAATGACATATAGCATAACTTCATGCATTTACCCTCTTTATTTCTTCTGAGTTCTGTTACAATATAGTCCAACTGAATGTTGATGATTGATTGATATTTTGATGATTTTTGACATTTCACATAAAATTGTGCTGCTCCACTGTATTGTTAGCTTCCTGTTAGTCAGACCTGGGTACCAGGAAATGGCAAGTGTTCTCTATGCTCTGGTAAGATGTGTGCATCACCGGAAGAGAGGGGAGAGGGGAACCTACAGAAACTTCATAAAGTTTCTAGGAGCTGTAAGGCCTGGAGTATGCCAGGACATTCCTTTAAGGTAAAGGACAAGCTATTGCACTTTGCATTTCCTACCACTAAGAAAAAGGAAGTGTATGAAAAGAATCTTTGAAATTTGGAGATATCATATCATATGCTTAGAAATCCTGCTCTATCCTATTTATTGGGTAACTCAGACAGCTGCAAGTTTTGGGTGGATCCAGAAAAAGAAACAGATCTGTGACAGATTCAGGCTACAGTATGAGCATCTCTACCAATTGGTTCATATGATCCATGGACCTAATAGAGATAGAAATACCTATAGCTGGAGAGGGAAATGTGTGGAATCTCATGCAAACCTCAGTGGTAGAGGCACACTGCATAACCCAAAGGTTCTAGAGCAAGGGAATGCCATCTGTATTGGAGAACTATTCATTACCCAAAAAGCAACTCTTGGCCTACTGTTGAGGCCAGATAGATATTGAGTGCCCGACTATGGAGTAGCAAGAGATTATCACATGACTGGAGCTACCCATCATGAATAGGGATTTACCAGAGCCAACAATTTATAGGATTAGTGACACTCTTCAGTAATCTATTATTCATTGAAACCTGTTGAGATCAAGCCTACGCAGGTCTGAAAAGCACAGGCAAGTTACACAAACATGTCTAGACATTGTTGCTACAAATTTCCATTGCACAAATTCCTTTCCCTCACTTCACAACTATGTGAGCTAGAACATGGATTCTTTTTTTAAAAAATATTTTATTTATTTGACAGTGAGAAACACAGCTAGAGAGGGAACACAAGCAGGGGTAGTGAGAAAGGGAGAAGCAGGCTTCTCACCGAGCAGGGAGCCTGATGTGGGGCTCAATCCCGGGTCCCCGGGATCATGACCTGAGCTAAAGGCAGTCGCTTAACCAACTGAACCACCCAGGCACCCCTAGAACCCGGATTCTTTACAAACTATAGCCCTACCAAGAAGCTTCCCTGGTGTAGAGTGGAGAGGAGAAATACTTTCAGTGAACAGAGTGTCATACACACACTTGGACATCACGTTTGTGTGGAAAGGGAAATGGGACTGCATGAGGCTCCACATACCTGCTTGGACATTATTTAATGACCTGACCAGGACAGAGGTCAAGATGTACAAGTCTGAAAGGTCAGAGGCAAGGAATTGTGGAAAGGAACATATTAGAAGGACCTGTGGGAATAAATACAATAAGTCTTGGGGTCAATATCAGCAGCTCAGCCACTCAATCACACCCAGGCAGAAAAGTAAGGGTGAAAATGACCTACATGACTGTAGGATCTATCAGTCCTACATTATGGCATATCACATAGAAACTTCTAGGCTGATAGAATGATGAGTGGTATCTTGAAGGCATAGCTAAAGCATGAGCCTGGCACAGCTGAGAAACTTCATAAGATTGGAATGGAGCATGGTCATGTGGGATACAATATACACTCCAAACCATCATATGGCCATTGTAGGATACATTATCTATACTACGTGGGTCTAGGAGCCAAAAGTTAGGAAGGAATGAGTTCTCATATAATCACTTTCAGTAGCCCATGTGGGGAAATGTGTGTTTCCTAACCCTATACTTTTGGACTCATTTTGATTAGAGGTAATGGACTCCATGGAAGATAACCCAGAGTTTACAGCAAGACTTCCATTAAGCCCTTTAAATACAAAGCACTTTGGGCACCTACTGTCAATGTACAAGCAGGAAAAGAGAAGAATTATATTGGTGGACATAACCAAACTTGATTGTCATCAAGACCTCTGGTTGCTGCTAGATAAAGAAGGTGGAGAGATGGGGCACCTGGGTGGCTCAGTTGTTTAAGCAACTGCCTTCGGCTCAAGTCATGATCCTGGAGACCTGGGATTGAGCCCCACATCGGGCTCCCTGCTCGGCGGGAAGCCTGCTTCTCCTTTTCTCACTCCCCCTGCTTGTGTTCCCTCTCTAGCTGTGTTTCTCGCTGTCAAAAAAAAGAAGGTGGAGAGAGGTCTATCAAGAATTCAGGGATGACTTTTCTGTGCTTCTGTGCCTAGAGATAACCATAAATGGGCAGTTGTAGCAACCATGGCATGACTAAGGCACAAGAAATAGTGGTTCAAACCTCTCAAAGGTAAATGTCAGGATTACCCATTGCATAAGCCAATTAAGATAGCAGAAGTGTTGAATGAGGGTGAAGAAAATCTAAAGTGGATAGCAGAAGAGGTAAAAGAGTATCTATTATGTCCCTTAGGAGAGGCTGTGTCTTGTCCTACTCATCCTCCTATTGAAATTTGTTATATTTTAAAGGAAATAGACCTTAAAGTATTAGGTCTACCTTGAAGATTGAGCTACCAGAATAAACTCAAATAGGCCAGAAGATGATCACAGCAGTGCAAGGGTTGATGCTTCCTTCGAGGACTTCTGTTGACATTCACTGTTCCCTTATCCAGAGGAGGCTTTATACTTAAGCACCTGTGACCCTCTCCCTGAGCCCTCGTCCTCTAGTCACAGAAGCTTGTCTGGTCTATGTTCAGCACTGGCCTTAAGGGTGAAAAAATTATTTTCCTCAGGAGACCTCAGCTAATGTCAGGTTTGTGTTGGTTAAATAAATAATTCAGCCCACCTTTGGATGGGACACACTGAAGTGGATTATATATAGTCTTCTGGAGGTCTTTCAGTGGAGTCAAGCCCAAGGTGCCCACAGGATAGCTTGTTCATTAATGTCACCCATATTGGCTTTCTCCCCTTCCTCAGTCCCAGTGTTTCCTTCTATTGTTACAGAAACCTACCATCAAGGGCTGGGTGTCTTGAGCAGACCAGGACAAACTTTGTTTCCTGTGTACCCTTGGTAATTTACTTCTTAATTATAATTAAGAAAATGACACTAAGTTTTATGTTTTTAAAGTAAAATAATGACTTCTCCATGGAAAACAACCAAGGGAAGATCAATTGTAAATTACTGTAGTCGCCCAGGCAGGCGACGATGGTGGCCTGGTCCAAGGTTTTAGCAGTAGAGATACATTGGCTTACAGTTTCAGAAATGGGTCTGGATTCTGGGTCTTTGAAACAGAAGCCTGAAATTTTATTCTGATAAGATTGTCTCAGTGCTACAGTGTGTGCTAAGGAAACTGGTTAAAATCAATTTTCCCAACTGGGGATGGATTTTAGAACATTGAATTCCTTAGAACTGTATTCCAACTAGTTAACATTTTCAGTACAGTCATAAAAATATAAAATCATATAAAGTCCATGTTATCCAAAGTGTTTCTCAGGTCTTTGAAATGTCATTGCCATCATTACTATGATGGCAAGAGTAGAACATAATGGTTCAGGGAGGTTGAGAGTTCTGCACATTCTTAAGGGCCCTGTTTCTGCAGGCTGCACCTAGTTCTGCCCATCTGGGGCACAGCACCTACCTGCTTGAAGTACCATGCTTCAGGCAGCAGTTCTCAATGGTGGCTATCCACTGAAAATCACCTAGGGAGATTTTATGTATTATTGAGTGCCCTAAAGAGTTTTAGTTTAAGTGAAGTTTATCTATAAGTGTTTACCTACAAGAAATTGAAACAAAGAAATGTATTAACCTATTTTAATTCATTTAAAAATAATAAATGCGGTGGCGCCTGGGTGGCTCAGTTGGTTAATTGACTGCCTTCGGCTCAGGTCATGATCCCGGAGACCCAGGATCAAGCCCCACGTCGGGTTTCCTGCTCGTCAGGAAGCCTGCTTCTCCCTCTCTGACTCCCCCTGCTTGTGTTCCCTCTCTGGCTGTGTTTCCTCTCTGTCAAATAAATAAATAAAATCTTAAAAAAAATAAAAATAATAAAAAAAAATAAAAATAATAAATGCATTATGTGTTACCATTAAAAAAAAAAGTCAAGAAAATGGAGCCTGGCTACCTGGATTGCAGTCTACAATCCATCCCTTAAACAGACAACTTACACTCTCTGTGCGTAAGTTTCCCCATTCATAAAGTGGAGATAATAGGATCAACCTCATAGGTTTATTATGAAGATTAAGGGAGATTATCAATAACAACAATGAAAAATGTTGAATGAAAAAATCAATGTCATAAGATATCCTACAGATATTTAACAAAGGAGAATATTATCAACTTTTTGTTGATGTATTTAAAAATTTAGATGAAATAGACAAAGTCCTCAAAATATATCTCTCATCAAAACTGATTCAAGAAGAAAAAGGAGAGGGGGAGGAGCAAGTTGGTGGAGGAGGATGGAGACCTAAATATCATCGGGTCCCCAAGTTCAGCTAAATGGTTATCAAACCAGTCAGAAAACGTACAGACTCAACAGGAGATGGAAGAGAAGAAGAACAGCAATTCTAGGAATAGAAAAATGACCACTTTCTGGAAGGTAGGACGTGCAGAGACGTGAATTGGAGGCAACATTTGGGAAGACAGACCACGAGAGGAGGGGCGGCTCTGGGGCAGCAGTATAGACACAGAGCACAAAATTGAAACCTTAAGAAGTCTGCTCCACTGAGGTACGTTGCCCAGAGGCTAAGTGGGGAGTGGAACCTTTGCTGGAACAATGTGGTCTCAGGACCCATGGGGTCACAGAAGGACCCGAGGTGCCGGAGCACTGCAGAGCTCCCAGGTATCAGAGCAGGAAAGCTGGCTGTAGAGATGGAGCCAAGGAGGGGCTCCCAGTTCGGGCTTACCTTAAGCCATGATCCAAGGTGCAGTCGGGCCACTGTTTTTTAAGCAGGGACCTCACAAGTAGCATATCCAGGAAGACTCCCTCCTTCCTCCACCAGCAGGAGTGGCATGGGAGCGCGCTACAGGAATCTGCTGGGTTTGGAGACTCCAAACTGGGCCCCCGTGCCAAAGATGGAAACATTCCATCACAGGCCGGGTGAGCTCGGAGTGCGGCCAGAGACCAGGGAAACAGGGATGATTGACTGCTTTCCTCTGGGGATGCACTGAGGAGTGGGGGGCAAACTCTCTGCTCCTCTGGGCCAGAGACTGGGAGGCCACCATCTTCATTCCCAGCCTCCAAGGCTCTATGGAAAGCGTTCAGGGAACAAAAGCTCCCGAGAGAGAACCTGAGCAGATTGCTTAGCTGGGCCCCTGGTGAGGGTGGGGCAGTTCCACCTGAGGCAAAGACATTTGAGAATCACTGCAGCAGGCCCCTCCCTGAGATGATGAGCTAGAACATAGAGCCAAGACCAAGTTCACCAATCAATGAGAACTGCTGAACCTCAGAGTTATGGGAATGCATCATGTAGAATTCATGCTTTTTTTCCCCATTATTCTTTAGTCTTTCAAAGTTAAATTTTTTCCATTTTATTTTTTTCTTATTCCATTATTTAAATTTTTTTCTCTTTCCTATTTTAACGTTTTTTAAACCATATTATCTTATCAATACCTTTCTCTTTAAAAAATCTTTTAAAAATTTTATTGCTTTAGTCATAGTCTATCACTTCATTTTATTTAAGTTTATGTTTTGTATACATATAGGTTTTCTTTTTTTTTAAACTTTGGGATACAGTTTCTTTGAGTAGATAAAAATATACCTTAAATCTTGCACATGGCTTTGTTCTAGTCTCCAGCCTGATCACATTCTTTCCTCTTTTTTTTTTTAACCAACTTCTTATTTTCTCAATTCCTATTTAAGAATCTTTTTTAATTTTCACCTTTACAGTCATATTCCATCCCTTCATCATGTATGCCATTATTTTTGTAAATATATAAGTTTTTCCTTCTTTAAAACTTTGGGAGGCAGTTTCTTCTAACAGACCAAAATACACCCAAAATCAAGTGTGTGGCTCTATTCTATTCACCAATCTAATCATATATAGAGAGACAGATAGATAGAGATGTATATAGATACAGATTTTTTTTCCTTTCTTCTCACCCTGGTTTTGGGTCTCTTATTTATTCTCCATCTCTGATTTGGTTAGTGTATATTTTTCTGCAGTCATCACTACCATTTTACTATTTTACTATTTTGTTCTTTCATTGATATATTCTTAAGTGGATAAAATGACAAGGTGGAAAAATTCATCTCAAAAAAAGAAAAGAAAAGAAAAGAAAAGAACAAGAAACAGTATTGACGGCTAGGTACCAATCAATAGGGACATTAGTAATATGTCAGAACTAGAGTCCAGAATGATGATTATAAAGGTGCTAGCTGGACTAAAAAAAAAAAACATGGAAGAGAGGAGCCTGACTTAGTCATTAAGTGTCTGCCTTTGGCTCAGCTCGTGATCTGAGGGTACTGGGATCAAGCCCCACATGGGGCTCCCTGCTTGGCAGGAAGCCTGCTTCTTCCTCTGTCACTCCCCTTGCTTGTGTTCTCTCTCTGGCTGTGTTTCTCTCTGTCAAATAAATAAATAAAACCTTAAAAAAAGAAAAAATCATGGAAGATACTAGAGAATCCCTTTCTGGAGAAATAAAATACCTTTCTGGAGAAATAAAAGAACTAATATCTAGCCAAGTTGAAATCAAAAAAGCTATTAATAAAAAAAAGCTATTAATGAGATGCAATAAAAAATGGAGTCTCTTATTGCTAGAATAAATGAGGCAGAAGAGAGAATTAGTGTTCTAAAAGACGAAATGATGGAGAATAAAGAAGCGGAAAAAGAGAGACAAACAATTACTGGACCATGAGGGCAGAATTTGAGAGATAAGTGAAGCCATAAAAAGAAACAATAGTATAATAATTGGGGTCCCAGAAGAGGAAGAAAGAGAGAAGGGGGCAGAACATATATTGGAGCAAATTATAGCAGAGAATTTCCCTAATTTGGTGAAGGGAACTAGCACCAAAATTCACAAGGCACAGAGAACCCTCCTCAAAATCAATAAAAATAAGTTCACACTCTGTCATCTAATATTAAAACTTATAAATCTCAGTGACAAAGAAAATCCTGAAAGCAGCTCAGGAGAAGAGGTCTGTAACATAGAATGGCAGAAATATTAGATTGGCAGCAGACCTATCCACAGAGACCATGCTAGCATGATACTTTCAGAGCACTAAATGAGAAAAATATGCAGTCAAGAATAGTATATCCAGCTAGGCTGTCATTGAAAATAGGAGATATAAAAAGCTGGGAGAACAACAAAAACTTAAAGAATCTGCAAACACCAAACCAAGTGTTTCCCTACAGGAAATATTTAAAGGGGTCCTCTAAGCAAACAGAGAGCCTAAAAGTAACAGACCAGAAAGGAACAGAGACAATATACAGTAACATTCACCTTACAGGCAATACAATGTCATTAAATTCATATCTTTCAACAGTTATGCTGAATGTAAATGGGCTAAATGCCCCAATCAAAAGACACAGGGTATAAGAATAGATTTTAAAAAAGACCCATTAATATGCTGTCTGCAAGAAACATTTTAGTCCCAAAAACATTTTAGTCCCAAAGACACCTCCAGATTTAAAGCAAGGGGGTGGAAAACAATTTATTGTGCTAATGGACATCAAAAGAAAGCTGGGGTGGCAATCCTTATATCAGACAAATTAGATTTTAAGCCAAAGACTATAATAAGAGATGAGGATGGACACTATATACATACTTAAAGGGTCTGTCCAACACGAAGATCTAGCAATTTTTTGAAAAGATTTTATTTATTTGACAGAGAGAAACATAGCCAGAGAGAGAACACAAGCAGCAGGCGTGAGAGAGGGAGAAGCAGGCTTCCCACCAAGCAGGCAACTCCATGTGGGGCTCGATCCCAGGACTCCGGCATCATGACCTGAGCTGGAGGCAGAGGCTTAACCACTGAGCCAGGCACCCCCAAGATCTAGCAGTTTTAAATATATATGCCCCTAACATGGGAGCAACCAATTATATAAACTAATTAATAACTAAATCAAAGAAACACATCGACAATAATACAACAGTAGTAGGGGACTTTAGCACCCCCCTTTCAGAAATGGACAGATCATCTAAGCAAAAGATCAAGAAGGAAAAAAGGCTTTAAATGATGCACTGGAGGAGATAGACATCACAGATCTATTCAGAACATTCCATCCCAAAGCTACAGAACACACATTCTTCTTTACTGCACATGGAAATTCTCCAGAATAGATCGCATCCTGGGTCACAAATCAGGTCTCAACCAGTACCAAAAGATTGGGATCACTCCATGCATGTTTTCAGAGTACAATATATTGAAACTAGAATTTAACTACAAGAGAAAAGTTAGGAAGAACTTAAATACATGAAAGCTAAAGAGTATCCTACTAAAGAATAAATTGGTCAAACAGGATATTAGAGAAGAATTTAAAACATTCATGGAAACAAATGAAAATGAAAACACAACTGTTAAAAATCTTTCAGACATAGCAATAAAGGGTCCTGAGAGGAAAGTATATAGCAAAACAAGCTTTTCTTAAGAAACAAGAAAGGTCTAAAATATACAATAACCCTCCACCTAAAGGAGCTGGAGAAAGAACAGCAAGAAAGCCTACACCCAGCAGGAAAAGAACAATAATAAAGATCAGAGCAGATATCAATGAAATAGAAACCAAAGAACAGTAGAACAAATTAATGATACTAGGAGCTGGTTCTTTGAAAGAATTAAGAAGATTAATAAACTCCAGGCCAGACTTATCAAAAAGAAAAGATAAAGGACCCAATTAATAAAATCATGAATGAAAGAGGGGAGATCACAACCAACACCAAAGAAATAAAAATAATTATAAGAACATATTATAAGCAACTATACACCAGCAGATTTGACAATCTGGAAGAAATGGATGCATTTCTAGAGATATAGAAACTACAAAAACTGAACTAGGAAGAAATAGAAAACCTGAACAAACCCATAGCCACTAAGGAGATTGAAGCAGTCATCAAAAATCTCCCAACAAACAAGAGCCCAGGGCCAGACAGCTTCCCAGGGGAATCCTACCAAACATTTAAAGAAGAATTAATACCTCTTCTTCTGAAATTGTTCCAAAAAATAGAAATGGAAGGAAAACCTCCAAAATCTTGTTTTGAGGCCAGCATTGCCTTCATCCCAAAACCAGACAAGGACTCCATCAAAAAGGAGAATTATTGACCAATATCCTTGATGAACATGAATGCAAAAATGCTCACCAAAATACTAGCCAATAGGATCCAACAGTACATTAAAAGGATTATCCACCATGACCAAGTGGGATTTATTCCTGGCTGCAAAGTTGGTTCAACATCCCCAAATCAATCAGTGTGATACAATACATTAATAAAAGAAAGAACAAGAACCATATGATCATCTCAATAAATACAGAAAAAACATTTGACGTACTACAGTACCCTTTTTGATCAAAACTCTTCACAGGGTAGGGATAGAAGGTACATACCTCAATATCATCAAAGCTATATATGAAAAACTCACAGCATATATCATTCTCAATGGGGAAAGACTGAGAGCTTTTCCCCTAAGGTCAGGAATGTGGCAGGGCTGTCCACTTTCACCACTGCTATTCAACATAGTACTAGAATTCCTAGCCTCAGCAATCAGAAAACAAAAAGAAATAAAAAGCATCTGAGTTGGCAAAGAAGAAATCAAACTCTTACTCTTTGCAGATGATATGATACTTTATATGGAAAACCCAAAAGACTCCACCCCAAGCCTCTTAAACTCATACAGGAATTCAGTAATGTGTCAGAATATAAACCAATGCACAGAAATCAGTCGCATTTCTATACACCAACAGCAAGACAGAAGAAA